>LKNJ01001452.1:0-37037 GCA_002120245.1 Maccullochella peelii
CCTCTCTCATCTTTTTAAGTGGGAGAACTTGCACAATTGGTGGCTGACTAAATACTTTTTTGCCCCACTGTATATACCACTAGCAACAAATAATGCTATTATTCTTAAAATTTGTAGTAGGTCACCACTACTAGTGAACTATGGGGAGAAAAGAACAAAAAACATGTAAATGTAGTGATATATTGTTTGCTGCTAATGTGTGTTTCCTGTGCGTTTACAGGGTTGTCTAATTTAATTCTAATAATCTTAGATTAGATATTAGATAAACATCTATGTCGAGCACCACTGTCAACAGGTTTTGGTGTCAGTTCTTTAGAAAATAAACTCCTTTAACATTATGGCTGATACTCAAGCCACAAATTTGAGAATTTGGACACATTTTGGGACATAGTCTGGGACATTCTCTGAAAAGTGTTTGAAAGTCATTCTGGGAAATGTAAGAATCCACTAAATTAGCAGTAGACACGGCAGGTTGGTGGAGACTGGAGACTAAATGTAGTCACAACAGTTCATAACATAACAAGCACTAAAATGTACTGACACAAAAAAAAGTGTAAGTGTTGTAATCATTCAGTGTGACATTGATTTGCACGTCAAATATGTTTCTGTTTCCCCTCCAGAGTAAATGTCCTCTCGATGCTGTAGACAGCTCAGGGAAGGCTGCTCTGCATCACGCTGGTAAGTGTCTCACTGTCCTGAGAGTTAATTAAACAAAAGTGCTTTTATTGAAGATTACTCTGCTTAGACAAGGACGTGGGAAAATATCTTGAGATTAAGTTTAAGCTCAAGTTTTATGTGGATGAAATGATCTACCATATTTGGAATGAGGGATGAGAAGATTCTCACTGACTTCATCATTGGTTGTTATTTCATGAGGCTGCCACTATCTGTCTCTAAAAATAATGTTTTCAACAACGACTGCCTTCACTGAATATGACAGATATCTGTTGATCTTCTTTTCAGTTTGTGTTACAATGCTGATGTTTAGTTAAAGTATATGTTTTTATCAATGTTGCACTTTTAAAGTAGAGGCAATGGCTTACTAGTGTCATACTACAGTACAGCTACCATAAGCCTGCCTATAAATAAATTTGGCCTTTTGGAAATCCGAGAGCGAGACAAAGGAGAGAAACTTCTTGCTGGTTTCAATCCTAGACCAAACTGATCTAGGCCACACTGATGATCTCTGGACACCTGTGTGCTTCTTTTCATTGTCTAAATGTTGTTTCATTTTATCCTTAGCCGCCAACGGGAACATCCAGACTGTCCAACTGCTGTGTGAACTCAAATGTCCCATCAACCTGAAAGATGCAGTATGTACTTTAATTATTACTTCCACTCTTTCTTTCCCAGACTTAGTTTTCCTGGCAGGATAGTAAGGGGCTCTGAAACAGAATAAAGACCACAGAAATGCTCCACTTAGTCTCATTTGTATCGCTTTCTATTGCGGTATTTCCAGAGAGGAATCTGTTCAAGGAAGGTTAAACACTGTTTGTATGCTTTGGATTTTCTTGAAGATTTACCTGTCTATTGTTCCTGTGTTTATCTGCTGTCAAACATCTTACTTCCCAATTATAGTTTTGTCTGCATCCCTTTTTAAGTTTGTAAAGAATGCAAAGGTAAAACAATATTGTTTTAAAACATAAATTAACTTAATTTGTCTCTCACAGCTGTAAATCTACAATATGAAGGGTCCTCGTTAACGGACATTTCCTCTTATTTGTCCTTCTCTTTTTAAAGATTGATTCATATTGTACATTGTGTGCGTGTACGTGTGTGAGTTGGAGGGTCAGTGTACTGTGGGAACTCTGCTCTCAAACCGCAGACATGTGGTCTCCATTGCAGTGACGCTCCATGCCTGTGGTTTTTACCCAACTGGGATGTGTGAGCATGATATTTTGCGTGTGTGTGTAATAAGAAAAAGAGAGCAAGTGAGAGAAAATAAATGGAGAAGAGAATGTGTTTCCCATTTATTTCCCTTTTTATTGTCACGCCACAGCTGGCCTGTTGGAGATAAACACACACAGCCACTCACACACACACAGTGGTGTCTTAGCCTACATGTAAAGATGTTATGTTATTTCTAATTAAAATTTACTGCAGCCTCGTGCTTGTTTAAGCCTGTGACAAGCTGTATGTTGTGGCTTTTGAAACTGGTTCTTGCTCCCACTTTGTAGCACTGGCTGTGAGGATTTTAAAGCTAAAGTATAGGGTTTCTGAAATCCTGTTACAATTGGAACAGGCCCAACCAGACATTGTAGGTTGTTGTTTTTTTCTATGACAATTACATATGGTCAAAACATTTTAAGCAAAATGATGCATCGTCTGTGCTTCTAGGAAACTGTAACCTGCATGGGCAAATAACACAGCTTTAGTGCTGTTTTCTGTGGACAGGAAGACAAAATGTGATGTCATTTTCATTGAACATCATTTACTTTTCCAGCAATAATCATCTGCAAATGTGTGTGTTTGAGAGAGATTTGAGCAGCTCTGTCTGCTGTTAGTGGACATATAGACTGAGAACCACAAAGTCGTCTGGAACATATTGCTGTTTCTGTGCTGAGCAGAACATGCCAGCTTGTTAGCCTCAGGCATACATCATGGCTGTAACAAATATCTATACCTGATCTGTATTTGACTTAAATAAACCGAAACAGAGGAACATCTGCGAGGTCTTACATATGTCAGACAAAGAATGTTTATAGAAAATCAAGTAAATGTAAACGTAAATTCTGCTCGGAGACAACGGCACTATGCAGTATAAAAGCTTCCTTGTGTTTTCAGTTGGAAAGAAATATATTTCTCAAAGAAGCTTAGCCTTGACACAATTCACAGACATGGCCTGGTAATTATCTGGCATCCATGCATTTGGTTTGAGTGGATCAGAGTCTTAAAACATGATCTGACTTTCTTCAACCTAGAATAAAGTCATATGGTAAATAATATACAGACAGCTACTACAGAGTGTAGACCTGACGATACTTGATTTTTGACTCCCATAATTTATAATTTTTTTAAAATATATAAACACAACATAAACAAGTAATCGTGATAAAGATTCATTCTGAGCAGGACATTTTACAGTTGATAAATTGGCATTTCTGTACTGCAATTTCTTAGTACTTTTGATATACACAGCTGCCAATATATCTGCAAGAAGCTAATTGGCCAATCTATCGGCTTGGAAGATTTATCAGTCGAGGATCTACTACTGAGTGTTAAGTAAAGTGTTGCAATATATAGCATAATTGAAAAGGTCTGAAAATATAAGCATCTAAACTGCTGCAATGTGATAAGACGTGAGCTTGTAGTATAAAGTGAAAGCACTCAATTCTACCAATCAAAATGTTAGCGGCCATCTTAGCTTAGCAGATCATGTCATATAGCGCTCAGGAAGAACTCTGGTTTCATTGGTTTATTCATGTTGCGGTTTGTGGAATATATGTAGTCTGATTGTGAATCATAGCCTCAAGAGCTCTACATGACAAAACGACAGTGTGCATGTGTATTCTAGGCAGTATGGTAAAAGTTAAACAGACATGAGTCAGTTCTAGGCTGGTCCAGTGGACATCCACATACCAGGCAGTATCTGGTGAGCGCATTAATTACTTGCAAGGCAGGATAGGAATGAAGAAAACAACATTTCTGCTACATAAAACTAACTTTTTCAGACTATTTTTTTTTTTTTTAGTTTTTCCACTTTTTTTTTTGGTGGATAGTTTTACCTCATAAAATGATTTAATTCAAACAATCTGATCACTCTTTGTTTCAACAGTTTACAACTCATTGACATATGCAACACGTGATGAGGGGTCACAAATAGACAATGCTTCTTTTTACAGGGTCGCATGCTAAAAAGGTTGGGAGCTACTGGTGTATAGTATCCCTCACCCTACTCCTCATTCAGCAGCACATGAAGTGATAGAGCTAGCACCCTTGTTTTGGGCACAACGGCCACTTCAATAATTTTTTCTGTAATTTTTCGTTAGAGGTGGTGTGAAAAAAATGCCCTTTCTAAAGTAGTCTGTCACATGTTGTACTTCACACGTAGGCTGTTACATGAGCACCGACCTGCATGTTCAGTATCTGTGAGAGTTGCTGACAAATTATGATCATGTTGTACTGTTTAGGTATAAATAGTAAATGATAGATCTACTTTTAGTATGCAAGGTCATCACCAACAAAAGGTGAAACATCACACACTCAACACTAGATGCTCTGTTATGTTTGCTAAAGTTTGACCATGAAGATCATGTTGTTCATATAATAAAAGACAATTATTTTTTCACGAGTTGCAGTTTTAAAGCCGACTTCAACTCCTCCAATGTGTGTTTGGCAATTTAGATAATTACTGTGCCATTAGGAGTGTATGAGGCTTTAAACAGGGGCATGTTTGTGTGTGTTTGCCTTCATTGACAGGTCTCTCACGTGATCACACTTAGCTGTGATGGTTGCTGCTTGCTTACTTCACTTCAGCTCTGCCTAGACTTTACCTCGTTGCCCAGATTTGGTATTCTGGCTTTAAACTTACAAACTGTAAACACAACTAAAATAACAAGTGTGTACAAACAAGCCTTTTATACACCTGTGCTCTCATGTTCAGCCACACAGACACTGAATCTATTACCCTGGGAAGAGAGAGAGAGAGAAAAAAAAAAAGGTTTCTGTCTTTTAGATTTGAGAGAAGAAACAGTTCAGTAGAAATACAGACTGAGCCAAGCAGACGCAGGGCTGTTAAAGTCTTTAGCAGAACTCGGAGGAACCCACAACATAGTTTTGTTCTCTGTGGCATGTGGAAGGAGCAGTCTTGTAATATAAAACACAAAGCTATGCTGCTGACACACTTTACTGTTCTTGACATTCTTTTGCTTTTTTCCACTTGGATATTAACTTAGTTTCACTTTTAACAACATGAATAACCCGTGGAAATGTTGATTCATACAGTTTAATATTGAGTTCCTTATCTGTTGTCTGTTTTTCTTGTGTTGATTTACTGTGTTTAGAAACAATGCAGTCAAAGCTCACTCTTAATTCACAATTTATTGAGATTCATATTATTTCCTAATGTCGTCTTAGTGAAGATGATGTAACCTTCTAGGCAGCAGCTCCTTCCAGGCTGCACACCGCCCTCCTCAAGCCCAGCCAATGAAATGTTTGTTAGATTTAGGTCATAGATGGTTAAGGTTAAGTTAAATGTCATGCTTGGGGTTGGGATCTGTCAGTCCTGGTGAAAAACGTGGGATGCCTACGTTGCATGAAATGCTAGCCAGTTGCTCAGCTCAGGGCAATAAACTCTGAGACAGCCCATTCATTTTCAACTGTAAATATATCATTTTGAGTGGTGTAGATTTTGGGAAAGTCCCCCAGATTTTCCCAAAATCTACGCCACAATTTTTGGCTTTTCTGTTTATCTGCTGGGAAATTCATTTAGGAGACACTCCCTTCTTTTTCACATAGATCTGAGATTTCTCTCACCACACAAACACTTACCATATTTCATGTCTAGGCCCACATCCTGATGTCACTCCAGATAAGTTATGTTGGTTTGTGGTCCCTCCATAGGATGATTTCAGTCATATCTAATGTTTATAATGCGTTTGTCCCCAAAGGATGGGCTCACCCCGTTGATGCTGTCTGCCAAACACACTCATGCTGAAGTATGTAGCACTTTGCTGGACTGCGGTGCTGAAGTCAACACTTCTGACAACAGTGGCAGGTATAAACACAGTCAAGACACACGTGTAAAATTCAGAAACAACATGTCTAACACTAGTAATGACTGATTAAAGACATGTTCTTGGATGAAGGAGAGATGCTACATTGGTGATCAATATTTGTACTCGTGTGTATTGCAGGACAGCCTTAATGCTGGCCAGCGAGTCCAACGCTGTTTCTGTTGTTGAAGTCTTGGTTCAGCGAGGAGCAGATCTGTCAGCTGTAGATTCACAAGGCCGTGATGTCGCCCAGTACGCCAAGCTGTCGGGCAACTCTGAGGTCAAAGCTGCCCTCGTTGCTGCCCTGAACAGACTACAGGTCTCAGGTAACAGTTATGCACAAGACACACACACAAAGTAAGGAAGACAGCGTAATCTACACTGTGTGAGCATTGTCCCCAAAACATGATCAATACCAACACACACGCACACAAATGTATGGCCACTGTGTGGTAGAGATTCGTACCGCTCTGGTTTCAACACAAGTCAACACTGCCATCTGGAGGAGTTCTCCCCTTAGTATTACTTTTCTTTCCACGTTTGGTGTAAGCTGTTCTCTATGACTGAGACGTTACCCGTAGTAGAAGCATTTACAATATTTAAAGAGACAGCTGTAATTATCACTTCTATTTGATTTTTGATGTTCTCACTGTCTCCTTTGATAGATGCAAAGTCTCCAAGAAGTCCTCAGGTAAGACAGCCTAGTTTTTCAATACTTTTCTTTAGAGCTCCTCACAGGCAAAGTTACTAAAACACCTGAACTTACATCAACAAATGAACTAATAATGACAATGAAAGAGTCTAAATTAGTTTTTAGTACTACAATGTGATTCATAGTGAAGCAGAGCTAAAAAATATGAAGAAAACAATTAGACAAAATTTGGCTGTTGTGTAGCTACACCTCATGGACAGTAGTTTAGTTTCTGCTTTCTAATGTGTCAATATCAAATTTCTCAGCTTGTGAAACATCTTTTAGTTTCTATTTTGGGAAGAAAAAAAAAACTTGAGCCTTACTGTAGCACTCACTGATTGACTCCTTTTACTAACCAGCACTGAACCCCACCCTTCTGTTTCTCTCTTTTCGTTGCCCTTCTTCTCCTGTCTCTTCTGCTGGCTCCTCAGCATGATCAAGTAGCTAAGCTAAGTGATGAACGGATCACAACTCCCAAAAAACGAAAAGCACCTCCACCTCCTATTAGCCCACTGCAGGTAAATGCATGTCTCTCTGTGTATCTGTCTGTCTGCTTGTATCAGTATGCCACTCTTTATATTGATGCGCATCTGCAGTATAGTCATAAAATGAGTAGTCAGACCTGTGTGTCTGGTCTGTGAGCATTTGCCTGTTTACATGTTATATTATTGTTCTCTCTGTCTTCATTTAATATATGTACCAATCTGTCTTGTTTTCCAGAGTTTATTTTTTTAGGGCAGTGATAACTCATTATGTCACTTAATTAAGTCTTAGTTCCTGGGTTTTCTGATAAAAGTGTGTTTAAATCTTGATTTTTCTTTTTCCAAATCATGACAAGGGTTTATGAGGAAAAGAAATCCAAAAACTAATCAACATAATCCTTCCTCAGAGCTCTGGACCGTCTTCTCCCTCAGCCGTTACCTCCGCTGGGACACCTGCATCCAACAAAAGTGACACTCCCAAAAGATTCATCTACAAGGTAATATAAACACAACAGGTCACATAAGAAATGTAATATCTTGAATAAGAAGCAGGTGCATTTAAGATACTGTATGCAGTACAGACTATTCAACAACATGCTTTATTATTGCTGCAGAAACATCCAGATGTACAAAGTTATAACAAAAGGAAAATAAAAAGTTGAATAAATATACAATTATTTTATGTATTTAAACAAATTATTCAATAAGGCCCAAATTTGCAGTAAATGTCTTCGACCCTGTATCAGTGGTAATATTAATGGGAATAAGGAGACCCACAGGATCCATAGACAAAATACAGCATATTATGTGGTAACTTCAACTTATATATGAAAAGTTCCACAAGTGCAAAATAAATACACAACGTTCTTAAATTTTAACCCCAGAGGGAGACATGTAGTATATAATTAACTTTATATATCATATTTATCATACAGTAGTATCTCATGTACCAAATAGCTAAATTCTTGCCTTCAGCCTTCATACCCTTTTCCTCTCTCCTCCTCTTACCTTTTACTTTCTTCTCCTTGTCCATCTTTTGCTCTTCTACCCTCCCACTCCTCCTTTCCACCACTCCTCCCCCTTTCTCATTTCAAAGGAGGATGAAGTTAGAGGAATGGCAGTGAAAGAGGAGGTTGACAAGCTCCACGAGGAGAGAAACATGTTGCTGGAGACAATCGAAGACCTGAAGCAGGCAGTAGAGCAGGCGGTGACTGTTCCTGAACTGGATACAAAGGTGATTAACGACTAAAACGCTGTAGTGACGTGTTTACAACTTTACTTTGCATTTGAGCAGATTTGAGAACAGATGTGGTGACTAGACTTTGTCTGAGTTAATGACGTCAGACTTTTAGTTTGAAAAGTAGAGCATTAAAACTGTAGAGTTCAACACATGCACCGAATATAGTTATTGGTGTATAAACATTGTAAAGTAATCATCTACCCATCCAACAAAAATTATTTTCCTAATTGAATGAAGAGAATTCAAAACCTTTTGGGCTGGATATAGGAAGACATTTTTACATGGTGGCTATTTTGAAATTTTTCTGTGTCAAGTTTGCTAAAAGTCTTTCTGCTTGTTAATCTTAAATCAACACTGCTTTTCTAAGTTTAATACTATACTGACAACAGACAGCTGTTTACTGCTGAACTTTGTCACCTTGGGCATTCTTGAAGGAGGTCTAACCTAAGCTTTTAGACGTGTCACAACTCGTTTGGTTTTTCAGTAGGTAGCAAGTGGTCCTTTACGTTGCTGTTATGTCTCTGTGTGCCTCTGCATGTGAATGTGTGCTGACAGGTAGAACACAGTTTTACAGCATCTGCAGCTCTGGTTTCTGCTCTGCAAGCCAAGATTACTGCTCTTACTTTGGAGAACCAGCAACTTGCAAGTAAACTCAAGGTATGTAACCCATTAATTCATGCTCATGAGTTAAACCATAAACCAATGAATGAACACACTTAAGGTGAGGGCAGTACACTGTAATGAGTATATAGAAGCTAAGCAACTGGTGCACATTCATGTGGGAGGCTAAGAACTTAAACTGCAGCAAAAAAGGGCATTTTTTGAAATTCTATTTTTACTTGAATACCACAAGGCAATGTACAAATAATGTAATTATATAATAATAGCAAATTAGGACAATGCATAGTATTTTATTATTATAGTACATTAATACAAGTATAATTTTAAGGAAAAAAGTCTGTCTTAAAACAATACTCACATACTGATATGTACATTAAAAGACTTGGTCACTAGTCATTCCTGCTGTCCATACTGGCCCCTTCCAAATGTTATTTCAGTGTAAGTGATGGGGGTCAAAATCCACAGTCCTCCTTTTTTAACCAAAGTTTAACCAAATATGAGGCTTCAGAGTTAGGCAGCTCAACTGGGTATCTTAATAAGTTAGTGATTTTAGTTCAAAATGTTTTTTCCTACTCTCTTTATTTACTGGGCCTTCCCTGCAGCTCTGCAAGGACACAGTCCAGGGAAAACTGAGAATGAAAGTTTGAACTAAAAAGACTGTGACTTTGAGTTAGTCAAATAAAGTGGCTATCCTCCAGACGGCTAAAGCTTCATAATATCTTTGGTTAAACTTTAGAAAGCAATTTTACACAGAAGGAGGACCGTGGATTTTGTCCCCCATCACTTGCATTGGAATCAAGTTTGGAAAGGATCTCTTACCAGCCAGTACGCACGGGAGAAACAATTGCGACTTAAAAACGCTTCCAATGTACAAATGGACAGATGAACATCATATTAAGCTGTGGACCTATCCTGTGTATAATTATAATCTATAATTAAAATGTGTAGGGCCACAACTAATGAGTATTTCTAGATTAATCAATTCATCTGCTATAACTTTCTTATATGAATTCAATTATTTTATTAGTATTGCAACTAATAGTCGATTAATTGATCGACAAAATTAATATGCAACTATTTTGATAATCGATTGGCATCATTGCTGAAATGATCAAACATTCTTTGGTTTAAGGCTCTCAAATGTGAGAATTTGCTGTTTCTCTTGGTCCCCTCCATGTAGTGACAGACTTACTCATACAAATGATCTGTGCTTTGTTGGTGCTAACTGAATTTTTTTCAGTCCCTTAACTTCACTCTTAACCCTTTTTACTCTTCACCCTCTCCTCACAGAAACACCCATCCGTCCAAGGAAGCGAGGATCTGAAGGAGACCAGTCGTCCAAACAGCATGGCCTCCAACTCCTCCTTCCACTCCACCCAGGATGAGTTTGATTCACTGCCACAAGTCCCCTCCACCACCCAAGTGGAAAGGGAAGACGGTTCAGGCGTCAGACGTGAGGAAGAAGAAAGTGAAGGAGGGAGCAAAGAGGAGATCAGACTGTTGAGACAAGCCCTCGAGGGCGTTCAAATAAAACTGCTGGAAACCAGGAAGGAAAACCGCTCGCTTCAGGCCCAGCTGAACCCTGAGCGAGGCAGAGAAAGAGAGGAGTATGAAAGCGTGAGGGAGAAAGGAAGAGAGGAAGAGTTGATGGAGAGTCTAGCAGAGCTTCAGGCCAAGCTGACAGACACTCAGGAGAGATACCACCAAGCTGTGGAGGAGGTGGAGGAGCTGAGGGCGCAGATGGGAAGGGGAGGAAGCGAGCTGATGGAGAAACAGGAGGTCCAGAGACATGCCTCATCCGCACTTGAGCATGAAGTAAAACAGCTGAAGGCCCAGCTTGTCCAATCGGGATCCGAGCAAGAGAAAGCAGCTCAACGAATCAGACACCTGGAGGAGGGATTGAGGATGGTCGAGGAGGAAAGACGGAGTGTAAAGGAGAAAGAACACAGGGCTGCACAGATTGAGGAGCTGTACAAGGAGGCACAGGAGGAGATTAGGATGCTCCAGGTAGATACTAAAAGGGGAACACAGATTTTACATGCCTTGGGGGACTGCATATGTGAAAAAACAGTTGTATAAAGCCTTTTGTGGCTCCAGAGGGTGCTGCCCAAAAACTGCCTCAAGTGATGTCACTGGAGGCAGCAAAATTTGAAAATGAAAAAAAAAAAAAAAATCTGTTGGTGTGGTTTTAGAAAGAAGTGAGCTTACCAGACCCCTGTAGCCTGCTCCTCATCTCTGCTTGAGGCTACACAGCAGCTCGAGGCTACATTAGCCTCTCTTACCTATTCTCTTTCATTTGTCATATATTTGCTTTTATTTCATTCACTCATCCTTTCATGTTTTCCTTCATGTTGTTTAGGAGGCTCTGAGGGGCACAGTACCAGTCGAAGCTGCAGCCAAAGACTTTGAAGAAATGAAGGCTGAGCTAAACGAGGTAATTGCTGGGCTGCAGCGCCGCTTGCTGGAACTCTCGCACTCCTACAGTGAAACTAAAAGTCAGTTAAGTGCTGCACAGAAACAGCTGGCTGAGGCCCGAGCTGAGAGCAGTGCAGCTTCACCCCCCTCAGAACAACAGCAGCAGCAGGTCCAGGTGCTAAACAGCAAGGTGGAGGAGTTGCAGACGTTGCTAGCTGAGATGGAGAAGAAGTACTCAGCCGCTCAAGAGGAGATTTCACTGCTGAGGCAGGAGGCAGAAGCTCAGGCACAGAGCTCTGTGGCCCTCGCTGACCACACACAGGTGATGTCATCTCTGGGAAATGCCATTAAAGAATTGGAAAGCCAGTCAGAGGCCCTGAAGGAGCAGCTACACCAGAAGACCCTGCAGGTGGAAGCTCTTCAGAACAGGTGAGGAAGAAAACGGTGATGTCACATGTGGTTGATAGATGCACCTCTTCCTCCTTTTACTAGAGAGTACAAGTTGACGCTGGGGTGGAGGTGGGGCTTATGAAATCGTGGATGAGCACTTAGAAAAGCATTGGAGGAATGTAACTAAATACATTTACTGAGGTACTTTACTTGAGCATTTCCATTTTATGCTACTTTAAACTTCTACTCCAGAGGCAAATAATACAAGTACTTTTTACTCCATAAGCATCAGAACTTTGTGGTCACTAGTCAAACTACTTTGTCAGCTTTAATAGTTTTCTTTCTTTCTTTCCGCTATAGAAAATGTATTCCAATACTAGTTTTCACCACGTGGTTCTTGTGTCTACTTGACAAAAAGGCTGACACCAGAGAAAGATGTCACCCCAGATGATTCAGTCTCCCGTGTGGAGCATGAGACCATGCGAGAGCAACTGCTGGGCGAGGTGAACCACCTGACGCAGCTCCTCCAGGGGGCCCTCAGGAAGCAGGACGAGATGGCTCTGGAGGCTGCTGATGCATGGCAGAAGGTGAGAAGAAAGAGGAGCCTGTGGTGGGACAAAACATGTCTACAGAGGAGGATAAAAACAGCTTTCAAATGTTGACTATAAATTATCTTCCCTCATATAATTTATAACCTGTTATCCATCAGGCACGGGAGAATCGTGCAGAGCGGGAAGCCCTACAGGAGCTGGTGATGTCGAGGGAGAAGGAGAACCAGACGCTGACCTCCAGGCTGGCTGAGTCCCAGGATGCTGTGTGTCAACTCAAACAGCTGGTGGAGAATCACGTTGCCTCAGAGCGAGAGAAGAACAAGAGGGTCAGTAATAATCTGGTAGTCAAAGTACCGTCACTATAGTCGTACCAACACTTAGCATCTAACTGTACATGATTTAGATATCGGCCGTGATATTTTTAGGCACGTGTTAACCTAAACTTGAGACATTCATTCATAAAGTCTAATCAGGGCTCTGTTGTTTTTCCTGTTATCATACCATTTTCTGGACAAAAAAAAAAAATCTCTTTAAAGTTTGTTTTGCGTTTGTCCCTCTCAGATAGATGACCTGTCACGGGAGGTGGGGAAGCTGAAGGATGCCTTAAACAGCCTATCACAGCTCTCCTACAGCTCTGGTTCTCCCTCCAAGAGACTGCAGCAAAACCAGCAGCTGGAGACGATGCAGCAACAAATCAAACAACTACAGTACCAGCTGGCTGTAAGATCTGTTCAACATTTTTTTTTTTGTTAGATAGAATGCACAATTTCCATTTTGAAACACAACAGCACATACTGTACTTTGAATACTTATGTACATAACATGTGGATTTATTTACATGTTTTCTTTGTAGGAGTCAAAGAAGCAGCACAATGAGGTAGTATCAGTCTACAGGATGCACCTCCTCTATGCTGTCCAGGTAAATCCATCCATTAGTTTGCCCAAAGCTTGCAAGTTAAGCTTTCAACTTAAATTTGAAAGGAATGGTTATCCAAATTATGAAAAAAAACCAAACATTTTCCATGCAGATAGTTTTGGTTTTATTTGCCAAGGTTTTGAAATATCCATCCCTAAAATGTCTGCCTTCATACTAATATGATGGAGGTGATTGGAATTGAGTTTGAGGTGCTCACAAGACTGAAAAGTGACTTTCTACAGCATATGGGACATTTTCTTTTTTAGAAAGTAGTGCCACTGAAACCTGCTCATAGTGAGGTCTGTTAATTATCCAGAGTTATGGGGACACTGTTGTGTCTGTGGTGGTCACAGCGTTGCAAAATGACACTTAGGATGACAAACAGTTTTCCCCACCATTGTGCTGGGGTGGCAGCAGAAATCTCAGACAAATCAAATGTGTGTGTGTGGGTACCACAAGATGTGCCCTTTAAATCATAGTAATTTTACTCATTGTGTATTTATTTTAGTTAGTTAACTGAATCTGTGCTGTGTTCCTTCAGGGTCAGATGGACGAGGATGTCCAGAAAGCCTTGAAGCAGATCCTGATGATGTGCAAGATGCCAAGCCAAGCCAAGGAGGCCTGCTGAGACACACTGGGCCTGGTTTCCCAAAAAACATGTCGTGAATGAAACTCAAGTGAACTGCTGCCGTCAGCTGCATGCGTCGCCACATGTCCTCCCGTCTGAATTCACACTCTGCTTGTGCCCATTACAAGCAAGGCCAACACATGGTGCCTCTGGCTAAACCTTGAGTATTTGTTATTGAGGAATAGGTTTACAATCATATGTTCATTACCTTTGCTAATGTCATTTTGACCGAATAAGATCTAAAGGTCGTCAATGTTACAATGGAAGATGTTTTTGGGAAACCCCAGCACAAACTTACAATTTCAGTATGTGCACGCCAACACTACACTGTCAGTGTGCAGCAACCTTAAATCACATGCAGTTGGAGTGTGGTAATGCGAACACAAGTATGTGCGCACTCATCAGTCCAGTGAAAACAATGAGTTCGATGTGGTTTGTTCCGGTTATGCTTAGAGAAATAAAAGCCTCAGTTGGCGCTGCTGTTAATAGTATCTATTTTATGATAGTGTTTTTACTTGTCTAAACGTTTCCTGGTTGTCAACATTTTCCTGATACAATCTAAATTATTTGTGCCCTCTTAACAATGCATGTGACTTTGCTCAACGCCAGCCCAACAATCACAAATGTTTTTTTGGCTGCACTTCTATGAAGAAAAAGCATGATACCGTTTGTACTGCTATTTTCCTATTAGCACAGAAATGTATTTTACTGAACTGTATTACCATGTCATGTTTTCTAAGTTACTGTACTTTAATGAAGAGGTTTGATAGCTGTATTTTTGATGCTGTCGTTTAGTGTCTGTGTGTTGTGTGAATGAGATGCTTTTTCCTCGAGTATGACAGCGCACTATTTGCTCTAGTGACACCTCAATTAGTTTATTTTCCCATTATATTCATATCTTACATATAAGCAGTAAATTTAATTGTTTACTGTAATGGAAAAAAAAAAAGATTTCAGTTGCAACAAAAGCCCAACAGTATGGACTCAATATTTTTGCCATTTTGACTCAGGATAGTTATGAGGTAAGATTTTTAGTTCTTACATTTCCTCTACTCTTACACTATTGTCTTTTGCTCTTACTTGAAAAGCATGCAAAATGTTTTGGCTGAAAGCAAATGGTTGAGTTTGTTGTCACGTGCCTGTAATCAGACAGTATTTATCTGGCTCTGTAGTACTCTAAATTACTGAGAATTATTGTCAATCAGTAATTCTCATTTATCATAGATGCCAATTTCACCAGGCTTCCTTGTACCATCTTATTAATTTGTTTACATTTACCAGGAATATTTTTTTTTGTCTTCCTGTTTGTGATACTCCTATCTCTTTCAGTGTTTCTTTGTAGGTACGGATATACACTCTACGGTTTGAGAATACAGTTCAAATACATTTCTTTGAACGTGTCTTCTAGAGGTTTTCACATCACACTCCTTTGCCTTAGAACTGTACTTAGAGCCATGCGCCCTTAGATATCACCTTTCTCCTGAACAGTGTTTGAGATTATTGAGAATACACCCAACACTAATACTGTTTAACTGCAGTCAGATGAAATGAGTTTCTATCTGACTGACTGAAGCTCGTTTCTCACTCAGGAACTTTTTTTTACTGAACATGATTTACACCTGACGGAGATTTGTTCGACCCTGAGTAGAGCTTCTGCTTTATTTCATAGGTTGTAGAATATCAAACAACTTCTGTTTTTCTCTCTAGGCCTTGACTGAAATGTTTTGTAATAAGAAAGGGAAAAGAAAAAAAAACAACTTTTCTGTTGGTTGTTTTTTCTCTAACAGTTTTGTAGTGACATAATGAAAAAATGCTTGTTTGCCAACTGCTTTTTTTGCCCACGTTAATACATTTTCAAAATACTGAACCATCGTGTGTCTGTTTTATGTTTCATCTCTGCAATATCAAAACGTGTGAAAATGGCCTCAGTCAGAAAGATAACATTACTTATAGCATTTTAGCATAAAATGGGAAGTGATTGAATGAAATACATTTTTATTATTGTGTCATGCATACAGTGCCCAGCCTGCATGGGCTTATAAACCACCACAGATTACTATAAACCAGATTCAGAACACTACATATACATTTTCAAACAACACATCAACACCGACTTCTTTTTCAGCCTGTAGAGACAAAATAGTACAAGAGAAAATGGGACAAACTTTCCACTTCTCCCAAATCACACAGCTCTCACAGTCTATATTCCTCCTGATTTTTTCATCTGCCAACCTCAATGGCCACAAAGAACAACGCCAGTTCTCCACTGTGCAACTAAAGATCTCTGGCTTCTAGATAAAGATATAACATATGATTCAGCGCTTTACATCACATTAAATGTTCATTAACATGTTGCTTGCAACGACCGAAGCTGTTGAAACCACAAGGTTTCTTTGTTCATTCGATAGTCATTGTAAAATTTAAACATCCTGCACTTCAAACACTTGCCCCAAGTATAAGACTGAACAGATGATAGATGACCACTAGATGGCAGTGGTCATCTCCCCCATAGGGCCCTCCATGCTCACACAATTAATAGACGAGTGACAAATTAAAGCAAAACACCTGAATAAATATGAAATTTAACATACTGGTTTGATGAGGATGAAAATGATGTGAATCATTCACTGCAGTCACAGTCACCATTTCTCAACCTAATTTAACTCCTATAGGATATTTGGGACACATGCTAGACAAGCTCTCCACCATCACCATCAAAACACCAAATGAGAATTTGTCCCCATCTATACATACATTCACATGATATACTACATCTAATGTTCATCAACATCCTCCAGAATCAGAGTAAGACATACTGGGTGAGAAATCAGATGCATTGTTTATCTTCCTGTTGGGTTAGGCACACCGTCCTCCATGTCAACACTCTGTCCTCCCTCAATGTCCACTCAGCTTTGGCTCTCAGAAGTCCTGCCAGCCCAACTCTGGGTAATTTATCTGCCGTTCTGTTTCCTCTAACCGGTGGCACAACCACGTTTCCTGTCCTGGCCCTGTGTTCTGCCCGCTGGTCAAACACACACACACACACACACACCAACCTCTGCCTTTACACGACAACTTCCTGTCAATCTTGCTTTCCCACACGTTCTGCCCCCAGGCCTCGGGGGTTAGTGGAGAGAGATCTAGTGCTCTGATCCTAATCCAGCTAGGGCCCATATTTGTCAGGCATCCCAGGCTGCAGTAAAATGTCAAACTCTGGAGTCTGTGAATGGCAGGATGAACTCTGCTTGGCTAAACTGGAATATTGAATTTCATGTTATTTGATTAGGATGTGAAAACATAGGACTATTTTACAGTAATTTCTGTATTTCTGTTCTGACCTTTCAGTGTTTTCCTTCAATGTGTAATTTCTTTAAAGTTAGATAAAAGTTTTTACACACAGTGTCACATATATGTTATTTATCTACTTGTTCCAATGGAAGTAGAACTGAAACTACTAGCCAATTAACTGATTATTTATGGAAAGAAAATTGTCAAAACATTTGATAATCAATCTTTAAAGTCATCAGTCAAGCAAAAATGGCTGTTGCTATCCAAATATGAAGATTAGCATATTTTATTTATCATATGATTATAAATTGAATATCTTTGGGTTTTGAACCGTTAGACAAAAACAAACAATCTGAAGACGTTACCTTCGGCTCTGGGAAAATGACGGAATGTCGGACATTTTACAGACAAAATGAATAACTGATTTACTGAGAAAATAATCTGCAGATTAATCTGTTTTAAAAATAATCATTAGTAGCTGCCCTACTTTGAAGCAATATTGTCCTGATTTAAATGTTCAAAACCAGATGTGATTTGTATGACCGCACCATTACATCCAATCGAGAATTGTAAATATCTTGCATGTAATTTGACATTTCTCCGTTTCTTATGTTTACACACTTGCTGATCTGGACTAGAATTAAAAAAATCCAGTCTTTGTAATAATGACTCACCACTGAGACAGTGAAGTTTAAGGGGCTAATGGATTTGGCCTATTAAATGCCAAAAGATAGCGAATGATGAGGGGACCCAGCACTGAACCCTGAGGAGCCCCAGAGCATAGATAAGGAATTCTGTGATGCGTTCCACAAAAAAGACAAAGAGACAGCTCATACAGTGGATGATTCTGTACAAAGAAAACGAGTTCAGAAGTGAAGAGTGGAGACAGAGTTTAGACAATGTGAAGGAGTCATAACAGAAGGTCAAAGCCCAGGAGAGGAAGACTGTGGCTGAAGGAGCCCATTCGGGGAGGAAATGAGAAGAGGTTGTGGCCAAGAGAAAAAACACAGAGAAGCAAGAGTAGCAGATCAGGAGAGAGGGACAAGTGTATATGGTGAATTACTAGAAGGATGACTAATCTGCGACTAAGAGCCTACAAACCTGTATGAGCTGCCAGAAGCATGAGGGGAATGAGGGGCTGAGAAAGGGAGGAAGAGCTGAAGAAGGTCACTCTAACCATGGCCCACTCGTGATTAAACATCACAGCAATAAAGCAGTGCAGTTTCAGCTGTCAACTTTCCACTTTAGAACATTTTTTCAATTTTCAACCCGTGTCTTTGCTAACTATTTGTTTATACTGTGTATTTCCTGGTAATCAAGGTTTGTGTGCTTAGTAAATATTGTTGAATGGCTTCTCACTAATGTGCGTCATAGGTCGTATGCTCGGTCTCAGTGAGCAGGCCTCATCTGCTCAAGTGTTGGTACTTGTATCTGCCAGTAGCGTGTATGTGTTGTTGTTGTTGTTTTAATAGAGAATTTCCTATTATTTTTGGCTACTGTTAAAAGACATCTGGACTGGGAATCTCTTAGCTAAGTACAGCACATTTACAGAAATATTTATCAGCATACATTATTGTGTCTGTTACAAGTTGTGAGACACTTATAACCAGCTGCTCCACCAACCTGCATCTAAAGCCTTTAAAGCTGAGCGGTCTTTCTGCCTGGTCACAACCTTGGACATGTCTTGGCTTCAGCTGAACTACCACAATTAAATGTAGTATCAAAAACACTGCTGTTAAAAAGCTTCGCCCCACTGTGGTTTGCATTTTCCACCCACCATGGGAAATATATTGACATCTGTGCATAAAAAGATGCGCACACACCAACACATGCGTCACAGTGCTGTACATCTGTGATTTTATAGGGCTCAAACATTTTCCTCTGGTGGGAAAGTGGATTAATCTGACATTCGTGTAAATTTGCATGGGATAGCTTGTCATTGCATTTGCTATATCATGGACCGATGTCAACAGACTGACCTTTTAGATGTCAGGATGTGTAATATATTCAGATTCCAAAAAAAATGTGCATGCTCAGGCATTTAAACCACCAGTCCAATAGGGCCCTGCAAATTGCCATAGTAACCTTCTATGCACTAGAATCACCTGGGTGGGTTCATGTTGCTCACAGCACGCAAGATGTATTTACTTGAGTAAACTGTTTATTCAGCATTTGGGTCACAGTGCTGGATATTATTAAGTTTTGTAGTAGACATTTGATACTTGAAACTGACTTTCAAATGTCACACGTCTGCACCTGGTCTCTTTAATTTGTGTATTTACAACAGATTCCATAGCCCCACCAATAGCAAGCCCCAGCAAGAAAAAAAAAAATCTCTGGAGCCAGGCCTTACTGTCCGACATCAGTGCCTGACCCCACTAATGCTCTTGTGGCTGAATGGGAGCAAATCCCTGCAGCCGGGTTATACAATCTTGTGGAAAGCCTTCCCAGAAAAGTGGAGGCCGTTTAGAATCAGATATTGAACAATCACATACGGGTTTGTAATCTTCAGGTGTCCACATACTTTTGGCCAAGTAGTGCAGGGAATGGTGCATCAGTGAGTGAAAAGAACAAGCCCAGGCCTTTTCAGTACCAGGGTGGGAAATTAACTTTTTAAATTTTAACATCTACCAGCTACTGACATAAATGTTCAAATTCACCAGCCACTCAATGGTAAATCATTATTTTGTGTCTGAAATCAACCAGCTGCAACAACCTGCAGTTAACTCCTTGTCTCCATAAACAATACTACAAGGGATTATTTGTTTGTTTATTATCCGTTTAACTACAGTTCAAAATAATCATATTGTGACATTTAGCTGTGCTACGTGCCTCTCAGCAATGCTGGGGACAATTGGCTTTTTGGCATCCAGGCTCCTATAAACGGGAAGGTTTCGGTACGTCAGTAATCTCTTCCATGATTAACTACTTGCATGGTTACACAGTCATGTTGTTGTCGGGGGAACTTGATGGCAGAAAAAGAGTGATTGTCACTGACCCGCAGTTCCTCTCCTTGGCAGAACATTGAGACCACAGGGGTGTTTACGTATGTATTTTGATGGGAAGTCTGACGATAATGAACACTGTGAAAGTGAAGTAATGAAACCGAGAAATAAAACAGGTTTGACACATTTCCAGATTAAAATATTCTTTTCATTCCTGGTAACTGTTTTTCAGCAACTGTCATCACATTACAGCCTTCACCTAATTTCTCACTGCACCGCTCTATCTCCTTTACTCTTTTGCTTTCCCTCCTCTCCCTCTTTCTTTTCATCTCTTTTTTTATGCTGCGCGTCTCTATGGTTTGTCAACATTGTTAACATGCTTACGTTCCATCTAATACAACCACATTTTATTGTCAAGTAATTAACTGATGTGTGCAACATGTTGTTGCTGTGTTCGCCCATCTAGCCTCAGCCACCAAGCCGTCAAATGTTCTCAGTTTGTCTAATGCAGGCTGGCCTTGAAACAAGACCCTGCAGTAGACGAATGGAGGGGCGTAAGAGACGCATGCAGCTTAATTGCTGCAAGATGTAACCTCGCCTGCAGCCTACTGTGGCCCACAAACACACTCACACACATTCATGCACATGAAAGCATGCGCATACACACATAAAAAAGCATGCAAACACACAATCAAACGTGTACACATGGTATATGCAGTAAAGAAAACAAACTGTGGTAAGTGTGTTACTAAATTACAACACGGCTGGATTTTTTACTCTGTCACGGCACCGGCCCAAACTTCATAGACACATTTTTTGTTTGTTTGTTGGTGAAAAACAAGGTTTTAATTCTACTACAAGGCTATCCTTTGATGGAGAACATTCAAACGTCCTTCTCTCTGAAGCAAACCAAATGGAAGCAAACCAAATCAAAATGATTCAAAATCTACGAGTTTTGTTTCCTTAAGGCATCTTAGGACAGTCTTTGAACCAAAGTCTAATGGATAAAAGATGATATTAATGCAAAGATGCTTTTGAGTAATCTACATTTGGCTCTTAGTAGAATTCCACAAAGCATTTCTGAATAGAAATGATGAGAGGGTTCAGAGAGAGACAGGAGAGAGGACCCCGCCTGATTTGATCTTATATATGTGAAGCGTTCCTGAAACCACAAATGGAACTCCTCTGAATTACACCATTACAATATAATATTTCTACGATTGTTGAATCCATATACCGCATGTGAACATTTAATGCAGTCAGAAACGATAAAGAATCTGTGACCAGCACACAGGTCCATAGAGAATCAATTGGAAAAGGTGACTGTAACTGTATGCTGGAACATTCCCTCTGGGAAAACGTACATTTTATGACTCAAATCTAATATCACCAAAAGATCACGAAAAAATATCACAAAATTCAGTCTCATCTTGATTGTCGCCCCTGGCAGCACACCAGGATGACATCACAGATTACAGCCTCGGCTCTCTGGTTTCTCGCTTCGGGAGAAAAGCTATTCGGGTCCCTAAAAAAAGAGATTTGATGGTGCTACGCCGTTGATGATGGCATATGTGATTTCGTAAATTGAGCGGTATTCCCCTTCAACTGCTTCACCATCTCTGGGTACGCTGGTGCTTTCCCTGACATCACTGCGCTGACTGCAGCTGACTGACCCGGGTCACCGAGATACAGTTACACTCACGACTGTGGAAGACCACAACACAGCAGACCACAGAGAGGTTCACCAGCAAAGTCCTGCACAGAAACACTGCAAGTGGTGTATTGTGAATTAGCCATGGTTATGGTAATATCATTTAGAATAGTTTGATTGGGAATGTGTCTGTCGATTTAGGATGGAGGGAAGTTACAATGAGAATTTAGAGACAAGTGATTTTAGGCTATAGCATTCCTCTTGTCCGTAAACATGATTCGGCTCAACAGTTTCATGACTCACCGTCTTCTTTCTTCAGTGTCTACAGATCTCCATTGATGATATTCAACAATGCATTATCATGTGCTGCGTCCCAGATCACAAGTGCTCTTTTCCTCTGCATAGATGTGGCTGAGATCCCTGATCTGAGAGCTTTGGCTATGGATCCAAACCCCAGAGATGTTTATTTCTGCATCTGATTTAGTACAGAATGACTGCAGCAATACTGTCTGGAGGTGGGGTAATAGCAGTGGGCAGAACAAGGCCTTTGATCAGGCTATTTTCTTGTTTGTGTTTTACATTATGGCATCTTACAAATATGTTAATAGTGATGTCAACTTACTCGTGTCCCAGGGCACCTACACTTTACTTTGTAAACCAATCATACAAGACAATATAATTACATATTGTGAAAATTATGTTCATATAAACATTTGGCAGGGAGCCATGAAACAAGAGAATCTGGAAAGGAACATGTTTTGTAAAGTGTGTCGATGTTAGATCATGTGAAAGAGGTCAGGAAAAACTGACTATTGTTCAAGCTGCATAGTAACTTTTTGCAGGTCACACTTCCTTTCCCAAGAGTCATTCTTATTCCAAACAGACTTTGTGAATTTTCATATATCACTGACGTGTATACCTGTGCACTGAAATAGCAGAGACCCTGTGATTGAATTACCCTGCCCTGTGTTGCCGTTCCCACTCTAGGCCAGGCTTCCCAGTTGCAGTCCTTCTCGTTCACTCCGGCCTCCCCACATCAGGTTCTGATGAGCCTAACTGGAAACACGTGCTCCAAGCTGGCTCCCCCGACAGATGGGACAATATCATATTATTAATGACAGAAAGAGAGAGACAGAGAGAGGGAGAGAGAGATGTGGGGAAGGAAAATACTCCCTCCTCAAAGGCTTGCTGGTCTTAAATAGCTCAACACTGCGCTGCCGTCGCTTCTGAGGAAGTTATTATAGGAAGGCTGCACGTCTGTGTTTGCATATGGAATATCCTCTCAATCTAACTCAATACTCTACAGGCTTAGCCCCATGTCACTCCTCTTAAAGCCGCTGAACTCTGGACCCTCATGCACACCGATGAAAAGATGTATACTACATGTCCAAAAGTATGTGGACACCTCTTTTGTATACTTTTCATCTGGGGCTGTTTTTCAGTTTAGTTTAGTTCTAACTAAGGAGAAACTTAATATTACAGATTCCAGTGATATTTTAACAATGGTGTGCTTCCAACTTGGTGGCTGCAGGTTGGAGAAGACCCTCTCCTATTTCAACATGACAAAACCCCAATGCACAAAGCGAGGTCCTTATAAAATGTTTTTTTTGGAGTTTGATGACGACAATGAAGAACTTGTCTTGAGTCCTGAACTCATCTGGGCTGGTTTCACAAAGACATTTTAGACTGGTCTGTTGTCTTCGGCCAGTCTTTATTTTGCTCTAAGATTAGTCAAATGCAAGTTAGTAAGTTTTACAAAAATAAGGACTAATATTAAGCCTAAAAAGTTATCCACCCTACCCCCAGGCTAACTCTGAACTAAAGGTCTATTCACATTATTGCGGAAAAACAGCTCCTGCGTGCGCCTCCTCATCATTGTGTATGTGGTGTGTCGCGTCAACTCTGCGCGGATGTCCACAGTGGTCCGAGCAGAGCAAAAATTTATTTAACTTTGACCCAAGCTGCACTGACCTTTGGGGGTGCAGCCAATCACTGACTACTGCTTGAACTGAAAGAAAAAAACCAAAAACAAATTACTTGTGTTTCAGAATTTCCAGAACTGTACAATAACAAATTGGCCTCATATGGAGACCGGACTAAAAAGATATTTGCTTGGCAAAATATCAGCATGCAGATGCAGCTACCAGGCTTGTTACAAAAACGCTGTCTGAGTCTCTGAAATGTAGCAACCTACTGCTAGCAACGTTAGCATTGTAGCTAAGATGGCGCCGAATGTAATGTTACAGCACCACCAGAGGCTCTGGAGTGGTAAATACCAGGTATGGGAGCATTTTGGCTTCCCCATTAAATATCTTGACATAAAAAAGGGTGGTGGACAAAACTGTAACAGTTTGTAGACATTATGCGATGAGAAAACCGTATGATAATTGTAATCCATCGAGTATGGCTACACATTTGAAGAGACATCACCCTGGTGTGTCAGTGACGGGAGCTAGTAACGTTAATACATGGAAAGCAAAGTTATTTGTCTCACTTCTTTTTTTTTTTTTTTTTTCTTTTTTTTTAAATCTGAAAAATGATCCGTGATCCGCAACTCCAATCCGTGAGTTTTGTGATCCATTGCACGACTGTCTGCTACAGGTCTGAACTGCACTGAGATCTTATGTTACTGGAAGGTTTTTGTATTGTGAAACTCTTTGATGGTTTTCCCAATAAAACATCCTTGTAACTATTTAATTCTTCCAGAAGACAAACATTTTCTGACTTGGAGTGAACAGAGCTCAGCGGTTTCTCAGTTTGTTTTTTGTTTGAAAAAAGTCCAGAAGAATACCCAAGAGATACCCAAATTAGTCCTACTTAAGATGGTCAAGAACAAGACTGCCTCATGCAATACATGAATGTAGACGACTATCTGAAGTCTGACTATTAGTTTAATCCAGTCAAAATGTACCTTTGTGAAACCAGCCCTTAGCATCAGTGCTCAATCTCACTAATGCTCTCGTGGCTAAATGGGAGCTAAGGTTTTGACTACTTTAATGCAGGAAGTTTGAGCTTTAGAGACAATAATTTTGGTTTTTGGACACATCTCCAACTACAACAGTTTTAGCTCCCACAAAGACAAAAACAAGATGAAGCACAGAAGCCATTTCATTATGTCTACTGCTATGAGGCAATAGCCATCAGCACCCTGACCTGACCCTGGAGGAAAACATCCTTGTGCTAGAAGCTGAGTCACAAAGGCCAGATTCACCTGCACTGAATTACTCCAGGAGCCTGAGGCCATGTATCCCGTCAGCGCAGGAAACACTGAGCATGTACAGATTGTGGAGGTATGGGGGTCAAATTGCAGGAAAATGGATGTGACCTCTTCCCTTTCAAAACCCCCCATCCCAAGTTGAGCTCTTGGGGCTGAAAGGGAGCAAATCTCTAATAATGACTATGGTTTTGTTTTCTTGTGAACTGAACAGATATTGTGCACAAAAGATGCTGAGCAACAATTAGGCGGTCTACTGCTTTAATGGCTTTTTTCACCCCCAGTCACCACTGATTCACTTTGTATCAAAGTACCGGAAAACTACATTAACACTGAGTCAAGCCACCAGAAACCACCTCTGTCTCTCCCTTTCATTTGCCCTCTCTCTCACAAAACACACACACACACACACACACACACACACACACACACACACACACACACACGTACAGTGCCACAGCATATACACAGGAAGGGGTCTCTGAGTTTGCGGCCAAGTGACAAAGAATTTACAGGCGTGTTGTGAAGACCTGTAGATGTAAGTGTGAGTGTGTGAGAGAAAGAAATAAATTTTAAAAAAATAAATAAAAAGGTTTGACACTTGTCTATGAGTGCCTTATTAAAAAGGTGAGAAGTGAGTACAGTGTCTGGAGGAGGGGGTTAATTGTGCTCTTAAAAGAGGACTTCAAAGAGAGGCTGGTGTCAGGGCTGAGGGACATGGGAGCGAGAAAGGATTTAGAGGAAGAAAAGAAGGAGGAAGAAAAGATTCTGTAACTGATGTTGGGGGCTCAGGGGAATAGAAGGTAAGAGAAGATGTTTTGCGATAAAGAATAAGAAGGAAAATTAGCAATGCTGTGAAGTAAGAGATGGTTTGGTTAAAGAGCAGGAGCAGAAACGTGCTGAGACAAAAGAGGTTGTGTGAGTTATATAAGTGACAAAAAACAACTAACAACTAATCATCTCAGCACTAATTTAGACTTTGAGTTACCAGATACTTGAACAGCCTCAGACGTGTCATGTGTGAATCACACACTAAACAAACTGAAATATCTTCTAGTCATCGGATCAATATTTATTAGCAAATATTGCTCTCCTTGATTACAAACAAAACTATTCTATTGGTTGTAAGTTCAACATTAGTAACGTAATGTTATAAACCTTAACCAGTGACTCATTTAAACTCTTTGACAGTAACAGCTCCTCTCATGAGCTTTGAGCCCTCATGCTCCCTAACCTCCTGATTGGTTGTGTTAGATGTTAGCTTAATGTAGCATAGATGATTGGACATTATCATTGTTCTAATTAGACCCTCTAACGGGCAGCTGTAAGGCAGATGGGGGAGTGCAGCTCTCAGACTAAACACTCCAGAGCCAGAGGAGACAGATTCACATTGTCTGATATCGCTGCTGTCGGGTGAAAACCTCACATCTCCAATACCTAAACTTTCTAGTGACTAAGAAAAACAGCTGTTTTGGCCCTGCCTGTATGCTATATATCCAACAGGTTTTGAACAGAACCCAAAGATCAAATCAATTTCAGTAAAACATGAAAGTAATGAAAATCTGAGATACAAGGTTTTATACTCAGAGTTGATAATACTTTTATAAGTCACCGCGGCAGAAGGACTGCAGATGAGGAATTACTGAAGTACATTATGTTATTACAGTCACTAGGACTAGAAGTTCTTGGCAAACTTCCTCCCTTAAAATATTACATTTAAAAAAAAAAAAAAAAAGATGAAAGAAACAGGATTTACTCATCAACTTTACAATACATTTCTTAATGTTCTTTAAGGTGATACAAGCCAGGAACAAAGATAAGTACGAGTACTCAAACTTGTCTTGCTTCACAAATTTTCTACACATGCAGAGAAAGGCAAAGTCCTAAATGTCTGTATGTGTGCCGTTACCATTTATCAGTCGTGGAATGCAAGTACATTTACTTACTTTTAAGGTACTAGTACTTAATTATTTACTACTGAATTATTTCCATTTTATGTTACTTCACTTTACACTCCTGCTACACTACGTTTTCCTGATTTTCCCTATAGTTACTAGTTACTTTGCAGATTCCAATTTTGCATACGAAACGTAATATAGGCGTATAAAATATGATGCATTGTTTTAGATTAAACTTCCTACAAGTATATAAAGCCGTTATATGAGCTCTTCCTCAACTACGACATTGAAACATTGCTTACATGTTAACGCATGAATAGTAATGTTTTAATAATATAATTTATATAACATGTATATAACATGCTGCAAGGGGCCATTCAGCATAATGAGTCTGTTACTTTTGATACTTACAGCTGCAATAACAGATTTTTTTGGCCACTTGGGGGCAGCAGAAACCAGATGTAAACAACACTGACATATTATGACACTGACTTATAAAGTTGATATGGCAAATGTGTTGGGAAAATGTGTTGGGAAAATGTTGCTTTACAAATCCAGCAGTTACAGAGCATTAGCATTCATTTAGAGTCATGTTTCTGGTCACCTGAGGAATATAAGTCCAATATTCACTCTCCTTTTAGCTCAAGGATATAAATACATCTTTCACCACTGCCGTTTATTTTAAAAATGCAAGAAGAAAATGTATGCTCCCCTTTTTGTGAAACCAGATTTGCCCAATTAGCAGCTCACCATCATGTGAGGGACTAACCAGTAGAATCATTTCTGTTGAGTTCTTTATTGTGTACAAAGAGATTACAGTGACATTCATTACATTGGAGTGTAATGACAATGTTGGGACAAAAGGCTAGCTTTGTATTCCTGTCTTTCTGTAGACCAGTGAGGAAGTTAAAATAAAAAAGGTAAAAATAGATGTAATTCGTGTCCATTGACAAAATTGTAAAACACTTTTAAGCTTATGTGAACCACCTTGTGTGCTACATAAATTGAAAGAAACCCTGGGAGTCAAATAACTCCAGGTGACCTTAAAACTCAATTCAAATAAAAATTGAGTCACATCAGCAAGAAAAGTAATCCTGAAAAACAGAACACTTTCTATGAGACGACTTCAAGGCTCTTATAAGAGCTGCCCAAAGCAGTGCTTAAGATTTCCAATACAGATTTTTAATCAGCATTAGAACTTTCCAGTGATTCATGGTCCATCCATGTTATTTCACCTGACACTGATTACGCTCCTCTTGGACAGATGGTTTCGCAGCAGGGATTTTACCCAACCGCAGCACCAAAAAAATGAAAATATCATTTGTAGCTGAATCAACTTGGCCTGCAGTGCTTAAGTGTCTTTTTCCATCTTGGTAAAAGTATTTCAGCACTGTTTAAACCATTTGTCTTGTGTAATAATATGTTAAGCAGGTATGTCATCAAAAATCTAGAGACTGTCTCAGAGCACAGACCACATTATGAGGATAATTACTGTTCGGATGAGTTCATTATATTCTTTTCCATTTGCTTGACACCTGCATCTAGAGCACTTCACTGCTTTAATAGCTTTTCTTCATACTGTATAACCACACACACAGCTTTAAAACTAAAGCGATGCCCGTGCTTACGTGACACTATAATGTTAGCCTCTGAAGTATTCCCTCCCAGCACCCGTCTGACAATAATTACAATGATTCATTTAGTTTTATTATACAACAGACATCTCTCTTTGTGTGTGTCTTGCCCTGGGGAGACCTAAGTGTCTCTAAGTGACGGGTCTTTAATTACAAGCACAAACAAACGACACCACGTACATATGTTCTGGTTTACTGTAATGAGGGAGACACCAGCATGAAAATAATGTTGTCATCGCACAAAGGATTACTGAGAAAGAGATATAAAATTCTCTTTTTCTTTCTCTCCATCTCGCTGTAAAAAGCAATCATCATTACTGTAAGTTCGGTAATCCAATCTGCTGATATTGCTTTGATCCATTGATGTTGCTGAGGCAATGAATCTACATGTACTTACAGTAATGAATTAGATCTAGAGTATCTGGCCCTTAGATTCACTTCTCATCAGGACCGTACAGCAGTTTAACCATGTGTTTCTGATCAGTTAAATTAATCACCGTTTATCTGGCTAAAGTTCATTTCTCACTGGGGGAAAAAAAAAAAACACCAGCTTTTCGTTCTCGTCATGCTCTCTGTCACCTGCTGGAGCTTTGCTTGTCAAATGTTCAGAGGAGAGAGGGGTTGAATTACAAACCAAACTTGGTCTGCGAGCCACAGTCAGGTAACAGGCCAAAGGAGCCCGAGAGCGGTATGCACACATGTACAAGCTCTAAGTAGTGTTTTTGTGCATTAAGGCTGCACGACTGTGTTCCTGTTGCATGGACGTGTGTGCACGCCCGCGCATGTGTCAGAGTGTGACCAGAAACACCAGGTGGTGTGAGTAATGCCTTAGCCTTTGGATGTCTCTCATATGAAGGAACGTCAGAGCCTGTTAGTAAATGATTAATCAACAACGTTATTTGGGCTAATGCTGTCTGATAGCATTTTTCCTGGAAGCTCTGGAATTCGTCTTCACAGCTGGACTTTAACAAGATCTCTCTGCTCTGCAAGGGAGTGACAAAGAAAGAAATGCTGTTGCAACAGTCCAGAAACCTCTTGGACAGTAGAAATAAGCTGATACATAATATAATATACAAACTGGAGATATTGTTTAATCTCAGCTCCCAAACTCTGCAGAGTACTGGATGGCAATGGCCATTACTAATAATAAAAAATAAAAATGTCGATAAGTATTTTGTTCCACAAAATGAAAAGCTGCTTTTATTAGTTTTTATGATGCATTACAAGCACGCTGAATTCCTTCTATGTCAGCTGAATTCAAACTAGTGCAAATACTGCCTTGAGGTTATCTTATAATGCATCATAGTGGTGATATATTTTGTTGCATTTAACCTCCCTCTCTCCATCTTTCTTAGATAACAACTTCACCACTTGTCTTCATCTCCCAGACAAATTGTTCTCATCACATAATGGCTTGTTACATATATCACAGCCCACCCACTCTTCTCAATACTCCCCCTACTAACACACATCCATAAAAGCTTTAGCTCATTGCTTAGTTTATCACTAGCCATCATATTTCTCACTATTCTTTGGGATGGCTCCTATTTTTATAAAGTACAGTATTTAAACATAAAATCAACTGAAAATGTTTCCAAATGTTATTACCCAGACTTTTGCTTAAAACAAAGTTTTAATCTGAGTCAGTTAAAGGTTGAGTTTATAGCTGTATGAAAGTTGGGAAAATTGTCAATATTTGTGCAGTAAAGCAATGCATTCCAGTTTGTGGTTTTCAAGCTACTGTTGGGACAAAAATAAAAGTTTTCCTTCATCACAAGCTGAATATTTTATGTCCCCAGCACCCTTTCCCACCTCCCAACATCAAGTAGACTCCTACTGATTTCACGCTGGTGGCTGGATATGCTAGATGTGAGGGACAGGTATATAACGAGATATAACGTCAGACATATTGACAGATTTATCACCGCAAGGATCACTTCATCTGCTGGGCTCCTAGTAGGACAGATGCTAGGGACTAGAGTTTTGGGCTGATTTAGATTTATAATTTGACTGTACCAAACAAATTTAGGAAATGAAGATTGTTTTTCCACGAACACGACAAAAATGTTACGATTTTATGGTTGCGTGTGTGGCATTGTTTGCTTTTGCATGTACATGAACTAGAAAAAAGGAACAAACAAGATGATACTGTAGGCACAAATGGCCAAACAAAATTCAGATTACACTGGATTAAACGTAATTCTGCCCAATTTCCAGGTTTTATTGCAGAGCATAACAAGCAGGACACTTAAAATAAAGATCCAACACCAACAATCTATATTCAACAGAAACCCTGATTATTTAAAAATATAGGAATATCTACTTCAGGAGAGAAATTTCTGTTTACTGTAAGAATTGTCTACATATAGGCCTCTTTTATGCTCTTTTTATTGGTTGATCACTTTTCCAGGGATGAATGGTAAAAGAAGAAATAACAGTAGTTTCATTCCAACAAGACACCTCTCACTGTGCTATTTCCGTCGTACTGAAAAACAAACATATCTGCTGAAAACCATCTGAAAATACTCTGAGAACAAGACAGGCGTGCAGGCAATGAGAAAGACAGACAGACAAAATGTGGGTCACCCTTTCCTACCGAGCTCACCAGGCTGGCATGACCCACCGCTGGAGGTCCCTACATGCTGAACTGTTAGATGGCTTTAATTGGCTCCTCACAGGCCAAACAAAACTGTTATGTTATTATTAATCCAAATAAAAAATGAATGGAAATCTTTACCATTGGACACGTAAAGACATTCATTTTGCAACTGCTTTGAAATGTTTTCTTTTTTTGTCATTTAAACCAGCTCATAACATGGCATCCATTCTCAAAATGTGCTCCTGTTGTAGGCGTATGTTTTATCAGAGAAGACTAGTCTCAAATGTTGAGAAAGGGGCACTGTCCAACATCGACTGCATGTTTCTCAAACAATTCACGGTGAAGAGGAAGCTAGATTTGATTCCCACAAAAACAACAACAAAGATAAACAAAGTGCTACTGGAGAAACCGATCATGTTCATACTTCTATGTTATGTAACCAACAATACACCATTGGGATCAGACAAAGCAACTTTTACCAGGATGTGAAACAGCTGGTTTTAAGATCTGGTAGCACTTGTCAACCCATTTTGGACAAAAGAGGTTCAAATCAAAACCAAGCATGTCATGCAGTGAAACTGACGTTGTGCAAGAGGTTTCGCCATGACTGATTGACAGCCACTGCAGCTGCTAACCTTCCGCTGTTGTTGAAAAAACACGCAGCTCTAGGCAGGACTTTTTCTACACACAACAAGACCACGCCTAAATCCAACCAACTGCCACCTACAGTGCTCATCAATTAAATGACAAAATGCATCATTTGTAACTGCCCTTCAGAACGACACATACAAACATGTGTCCGACGCCTGCATATGTCTGATGCCTTACAAAAACGTTCAATCAGCGCTGCAACAAGAAAACCTTTTTCTGATCTGACACCGCTATGGTTAAGGTTTGGTTAAAAGTGAATAGGTTAAGGTTGAGGAAACATTGTGGTTTGGGTTAGAATTATAACTTTGTTAAAGGACCTTCATCGTCATGGTTACAATAATAACCATGTGGTTAAGGTAAGGGAACAACCGTGGTCATGGTAACAAAAAACTAAATGTTGACAGCCAGAATGAAACGTTTGGTTGACCAAGACATCCACCCCGACCTCCTCCCTTTGTGAACTTTGTTGCTCTATAATAACGTCACACTATTTCCTTCTTTGCTCCTGACAGACAAGAGTCATAATTCCTATGGCTCCTAGAGGGCTTTGCTGAAACGACTGCTGTCATTTTTCTTGGACAGTCTCACAACGTTCAGTGACAGCAAGTCCCACACGAGTTTTCGGGATTGGCACTCAAACAAGTTTCAGCATTGAACCTGTGAGAGTGTCATCGCACACACCGCCAACATTAAGGCAGAAATTATGGTCTGTTCTGTGAGACATCATGTAGCCTTGTATGCATGACTTATGTTGTGCAATATCTTGTGCACAAATGTAATTTTTAGTGCAATTTTTGCTATAAAAGGGGCAAACTTTTGTGCAAGACTGGTGCTGAAGGAGAGGTCCAGAATGATTTCTCCACAGCCAACCTCTTCCACCACATCTACTTTTCTGCTTTAACCTCCCTCCATGAATGCCTGATTTACTAATGTTACACTTGGGTTCACTGCAACCCCTCTAGGCATCTGACTTTGGGCTGAATTTGTAAACAGTTATATAGTGTTTGTTCTAAATAAACGTCTGAATTGGGGAACTCTGTTCAAGGCAATGTTTCAGTGTACCATGATCCAGGACCCTCCTGGTGAGTGAGCAGATATCTTGTCTCGGTCCAGTGGACCACTCAATGTCAGGTTGAGGATTAAATCCATAATAAGACCTGATATAATGAGGTTTCAAAGTACTGTAATGTCTACCAGTGAAAGGCCGAGTAGTCATCAAATCGTGTGTGTTAGGCTTAGCTGGAAATGGCTGAGGATTCCAATAATGTTCTTTCTCAGATTAGTTTGTTGCCTCTCGACAAGAAAATGTTACATGTCAAGGTTCATTACAAATCTCAGCTTCTAAAAGAATATCTAAACGACTAGCAGGTAATAAAATAAGTTAATATGGTAATATTTGTCTTCTACAAGTAAACGTTCATGAGTGTCTTGAGAAACTAAAACCTGATGTCTTGCAATGTTTAAAGAATTTGTGTCCATGAGGTACAAGTGTGTTTTGTGTGATGGATGAAACTGATTTATCAGTGACAGGAACTAAAAATAAAGAGGTGGAGAGAGTCAGACAGATAAGACAAAGCAAAAAAGACAGAGCGAGAAAAAGAGTGAGGGAATTTGTAGATGTATTTTTTCTGTCTGCAAGACACCTCTCAAGTAATTCAAGAAGAATTAGTTCTAGTTGATGAAAAGAAGAGATAACAAGACACATGAAAATAAAGATAAAATTCCAGCAGATAGAGCAAGAGCTTCAATTAACTACATGCAAGTAGACAGAATGGGAACTAATGTATAGATGTAATACAACACCATGGGCCTCCCTTTGTTGTTTCCAGCGTCATGCACAAGAAGTCATTTGAGCCTATAATGGACTTTCTACAAGAGTCCATCCAAATCAAGTCATTTTCTCTGATTTCCCCGATGATGGTGTTTATGGAGCCATTTCCATTTGAAGACATTTACAGCTTGATGCATTTATGATTATGATTCAAACCATTTAATAAATGATTAAAAATAACAACCTGTGAGTTCACTCAGTTTTGTTCTCTCCTCAATCTTTGTCTGCTCCACCAACCACATTCACATCCAAAATGTGACAGTGACATAAATTTAATAAAACTTCTATCCATTTTCTGACCGTCAGTCTAGCTAAGAACTATAATTTAAAAAAATTCAGTATTTTTTCTTAAAATTCATTAAAAAAAACCTAAACCAAACAATTGTTCACATTAGCATACATACACCATTAAAACATGCAATAATTCATGCATGTTTTCATGCATTCTCCCCTCTGCCCTTGATACATTTTCCACCAATCCACAGCTTGCAGGAATTTCTGCTTTCACTAGAGGTCTACTATAGGTGTGAAAATGCAAAGTCTCTTGGCAGCAGGATTACAAGTGTTACTGTTGAGTCTGCTGAGCTGCTGGAAAATTACAGAACCAACAGTTATGAAAAGAAGGAGACTACTTTTTCTGCTTCTGCCGAGTTTGTCCAAAGACCTGTCCAAAGACCAAAGACCTGTCCACAACTGCAGCAGGTGGTTAATGTGTCTCTGAGACAGCTGAGCAGGCTACAAAATTAAACGGTGTCATCAGTCTGTCACTCCACATGGCTAACAAAGATGCTAAGCTAATACTGGCTTGTTAGTCTCACCCACGATATGCCTTTCTTACACCAGATGCTTGACAGATCACATCAAAGATACACTGCTGACTGCGTCCAATCTCTGTGTTATCGTTATCCCGCCACATCTTAGCAGAATGTGTTGAGCTGATGTAGGAGACTGAGGCAACAGTGTAGTATTTCTCCCTTATCTGTGTCAGAGGCTGCTTTTTTGAGGTCTAGAGGATGTCAAAAGGCTCTGTGCCATTTCAAAAGGTATTCCTATATAAAAGTTGCAAAAACAGAGTGAATGAGCGCTACATTTTTTCGTGCAGGGCTCAAGTCGGTCTGAACACAGCCTTACAAGCAGACATCAGTTAAAAATTACATAAAACAAAGTTCAGATACTTATTCTTGCCTGTAACTGCACTGCTGTTTGTTTGCAGTGTAGTTTCTGTGAAGATGAACAAGGAAATGAAAGGTTATATAATAATGAATGTAGGCTATTAGTCCTAACAAGGATTTCTGTACTGTGCGTAATTTTGTTGCCTTAAAATTAGTTACAGGTGCAAGGTAATGTATTACTTGTTTGAGAAAGTAGGCCACAGTCCCTTGTGAAGAGCCCAGCGATGATGTGAGTTACTTAACTTTGCTTTTGTAACACACACACACACACACACACGCGAGCTCCACTGTACCAACACCGGGGTTTTTTCCTCTCTGGAAGCTCCCATGTTGCCTCATCACTCAACATCTCAAACAAGACCAACAATCAAAACCACTAGACAAACAAATTTGACATGTTTGTTTGTTATGTATAAAGTTCATGACCTGGTGCAGTGATGCTTGTTAATCCTTTTCTGTTCCATTAGCCATTACTCATCTCTTTGGGAAACATGTGGACTCAGTTGGGTCTGCATCCAAAACATCAAAGATATTTATGCGTTGTTGCCTCCATATGAGGGAGTTGGCCTCAGCAGACACTTCTTTTACACACCGCAAAAGTGTACTGCAGACTCAGTGTGTGTGAGTGAGTGAGTGAGTGTGTGTGTGAGTGAGTGAGTGAGTGAGTGAGTGAGTGAGTGAGTGAGTGAGTGAGTGAGTGAGTGAGTGAGTGAGAGAGAGACAGACACATGCTGATAGCCATGACAGAGAAGTCAACATGCCAGTTGCACTGGCCACCATATGAAAAAGACCCTTTGAAATTCACAAAGATATGTCATAGCTCCAAATACTATATGTCACTGTCATATCTGTAAGAGAATGTGGAGATTAATTTACAGCTCGCTATCCCCAAGTTACTCCGGGTGAGTATTTCATACATGTACTCGAAAGATTATTTGTGAAGTGTTACTTTAAAGGATAAGGCTGGTGATATTCTATATTTTTGTTATTGGTCACAAATCCCATGAAAAGACTAAAGGCCAGTTCAGACCAAAGATTCGCAATGAGACAAAACCGTTTTGGGACGTCACAGGGAAAAGTCGCAGCCGGGTGAACTGGCCCATTTCAGCTCAACTCAAGCCGGCTGATGGCGTCGCCTGCGACTCAGCTTGTCAAATCACCAGCGGTTGGTTTTAGAACGTATGGCACGTCACTTGTTTCAAAAGCCAATCAGCTCGTAGCAAAGTAACTCACTATCACTATCGTAATTCATATTTTAAGACGCCAGCTGCAACAATGCCTGAAAACAACAGAAGTACAAAGAATCGTTGCTATGGAAACGATATGCCGTCTCGTCGCATTGGTGTAAACTGGCAGGTTTCACAACATTACAGAATCGGCCCATTGCAAGTAGTTGCAAGTTTCAACTTGTCTCATCGCAAATCTTTGGCCTGAACTGGGCTTAAAACCAACACTGCGTTAGTCTGTCACTCAATGCTTTCCAACCTGTCTGTGGCACTCGGCCACAAGCCCATTCGTAAATCTTAAAAGCACAGATATATTGTCAATTTCATTTCTTAACTTTTGCCTTTCATAATCAATTGTGCTTTGGCAATTTGAATTTAATTATATAGAATAAACCATTTTTAGCTATGCTCGCAGCATGGCTCTGGCAATGTCGGTCTGTCCACCACTTTGGTCCAGACTTAAATCTCTCTACAACTACTGGATTGCGTTGACATTTTGACATCCATTGTCCCTAGAGGAAGCATTTTACTGACTTTGGTGATCCCCTGACTTTTCCTATAGTACAGCCGGTAGGTTAATATTTGTGGGATTTAAGTTAAATGTATCAACAACTACTGGATGGATTGCTAAACGGACTACTGAATGTAATTTGGTTCAGACATTTCCCCCTCAGGATTAATTGTAATCAATTCCCTTCACTTTTTATCTAGCACCATCAGTTAAAATTTCAATTTGCCCAATTCTTTGGTTTATGATGAAATACCTGCAAACTACTAATGGTGTTCCATCAGACCCAGCTGTATTTGTCTTTAGTGGTAATAAGCAAATGTTAGGAAGCCAACATGCTAAACTACTTTGGTGAACAAACAGTTTATGTCATTCTGAGCATGTTAGCATGCTAACCTTAGCATTTAGCTCAAGTGTATACAGCATAACAGAGCCACTAGCATGGCTGGAGACAGTCTCGTTTTAAAAACGCTCAGTAACAGCTGGCCACTGTACTTTTTAGCCAACATTACTCAAACAAGAGTAAATAGTGCATTTGTTGGACAGCCCATAGAAACTGTGGCTATGTGTTTATGTGCTTTTAATAGGTCTCTGGCACAGAGGAATAAGCTATATCAGGCTTTGGCTACACAGACAATACTTAGTAGGATCAGTACATTGTTTTATGTTTTGTTCATTAAGACAAAGTAATGTCTGCTAGAGGCCCCTCATAACCGGTGACGTCCAGTATGTCTACCAGTTCAAAGAATGAGAGAGAGATTGATTATATATA
>LKNJ01001452.1:37089-110017 GCA_002120245.1 Maccullochella peelii
TGAATGATCCAATAAATAAAAGCAAAGATTAGATGCAAGTCAGAAAAATGAAACGTCATTTTCTGTAGCAGAAATATGTTGTTTCGCTGCTCTCCTTACTTTCTAAACATCTTCAGAGCTTTCAGAGGGATCTTGTGGGCCCCCACATTGAGAAACACTGAGATAGACTGTAGCGGGATTTACCTTCAGTCAGGACATGTGAGGGACAACCGCTGTGGGAACCCATGAGTCAAGACATTAGCAGCTATACAAGGGGAAGCCCAGCCTCACTGTCCTCATTACAGGCAACAGACCGTTGTGATGATGAAGCGTGATGACTCCTTTTATGTGAGACCAAGTCTCATGTCTAATGGCCCTATCATTACTGGAGAGTATAAACAGGAGAAAACACTACATACAGACATGGGATTAGTCCTGGACTAAGTGTTTGTTGTGGTTTTCAAAACCGCAGGATCATGTGTGTGTTTTATGTGCGTCTGTGCAAGTGTGTGCCATCTCTGGTAGCAGTGCTTCTTCCAACGCTGTAAATGCATTTGTTGTTGTGAGCCCTAGCGAGTTGGAGCACATGGTCACAGGTGTTCACACTGGCCTTGTAAAAACTTGCAACGTAGTTATTACAGACAAATGACAACCTACATCATCAATCACCCATCACAAAGCAAATTTAGACTTAAGGGAGAAACACATTACAGGTGTGAACATCAATCAAAATACATCACTTCTCTACAAGAGAGAACAGTTATTTTGACAGTAGAGGTTATTGTAGACTTACTCACAGCGTACACTATGCTACATCAGTAGAGTAGGACTTTCAAGTGACTTTGTCTGGGGGTGCACAGTGCAGCAGCAGTGCAGTAAGCAGTGTTACAAAGTTTATATTAGGATTAATACTATGATGTCATACTTTGATTTACAAATGCAATAACAAAACATTCCACTGAAAATCTTTTAGGTCTCAAATACTCGCTGCTTGCAGCCTTGGAAGGTGGCTTTGAAAAGATCATAGCTTGCTGTTTTGAGAAGGAAGGCAGTTATAGTCAAGTCGAAATCACAATAGTTACTCAAGTCAAAACACAGGGAAAATGTTGCAGCAAATTTTTGACTGGTAGTCTAATTTGGTAAGTAATTTACATCCCCTATGTTGATATGAATTATGATATGATCGGGATAAGACAATCACACTGTAATCCGCAAAAACTGAGCAGTGAACCTTCCACAGTTGCCTCCACATCTTCCTGCATATGACAGTATGTTCACAGGTGCAGTTTTGGCTCATGTAACCCAGATGAACATGTTTCGAAAATCCACTTAGGACTGTGAGTCTTCTTTGTGTCTTAGGAAAAAAAGGAAAATGTTTCAAATACCTGCTCTAAACATAAAGAGCCCTGTAAAATAATCTACCTTGATTGATCTTTAAAGTAGAGTGTTCACTACTGAGACAAGCGCTCAACAGGTTAATTCAAGTGCATTTCAAGTGCTTCAAAGTACTTTCAAAGCATTTTCTGCTTTTTTGCTCGTCTCAACTACTAACAAATGTCTCCATGCTCTCTGTATGGACTCTTTTTGCTTTGGTTTGTTCGTGTGTCTAGACAGAATGCATTTTGTGGGGCTTTGAGTTGGCCGTCTATTGTCTACCTGTGTACTTGGGGAAGGTTGGATGGCTTCACCACATCACAGGGCTTTGTCTGCCTGAGTTTGTTCTCTCATCAGAGACCAGACATAATTTCCTTTCAACTCCTGTCGCCCTCTCTTCTCCTCACTAATGTGTCATGCGGGGGAGGTGAAACGTCTGTACCTGCCGTGCTTATATGTAGAGGATAAAGCTGCAGGTACACTGGTCACCTGCTAACTGAGTGTGTGCGGAGAGGTTAGGAGAGGGGAGGGAGTGGGTTATTGGCCCACTTAAACCCGATACTTGAAATCCAACCTCAGTACATGGAACAGGACAGGTGTCTGGTTCCAACTATGGTCAAAGTAATGGAAGTGAGTGCTGGTGGGGGGTATGTTAGTGTGTGTTAGGTTGGTGTGGGAGGTTACAAAATCCTCGGTAACATTAGGAAGGAGCTGATAGAACTTCCCATGTCTCACTCTTTCCTCGGACCTCTCACCCTTATGTGACCTTTATGCAAGCGTGTGTGTTCATGACCGTGTGTCAGTGTGTTTATGTGTCAGTTAGTGTGTAAGGTTGGAGGATCGTGCATTGGTGTCAGCGTGAAGGTCAAGAGAGCACAGAAAGCTATCTTTAAAATTAGTGCCACACTGTGATGTCTAAAGCAGGATGTTCTTCGTGCTTGAAAGGTCTGGGAGCATTTTGGCCAAATAACTCTGCTCACACAGGCACACCTGGCCTCCATTTTACCTCCTGCCTGATGCAATCCTGCACGCCATGGCAGCTGCTCCATAGATGTGTCCCTTACAGAGTATTTCTCAAGTAAACTTTGGTTACTGAAGTAATTTCTCTTTCTGATATCAAAGCCTAGTAAGGATGTATGTACTCAGTTGACTTGACTAAAAAAGGGCCTCCTTGCAATTAATTCTAGTTATAAAAGTTAATGAATTCAGTTGCAAACCATTATAATTAATGTTTACTACAGATGTTCGCAGTGAGATAGTGTAGAAACAAGATTAAGAGTCTACAGCCATGCTAGACATGCATCTACAGATTTCAATGTGTACATAAATCCAACATTTTATCCAAATTACTAAAAAACAAGACTAAGTCTACATGCTAGTGGCTGTATGAGGTTGTACTTAGGCACAGCGGATCTTTGAGTTAAATGCTAACGTCAACATGTTAACATTCTGATATTTAGGAGGTATAATATTTACCGTCTTAGTTTAGCATGTTAACATGCTAACATTTGCTAATCAGCAATAAACAAAGTACAGCTGAGGCTGATGGGAATGTCATTAGTTTTGAACAAGTATTGGAGAAAATTTTGACTTGATGGCCTAGATGTCAGGGGATCACCAAGTTAATTACAATTCATCCTAAGGGGAACAGGTCTGTATACAATTTTAATGGTAATCCATCCAATGGTTGTCGAGACATTTCACACAAAAGCTCATTTGTGGCACTGGAGGAAAAGAGATCACCAAGTCAGTAGACTCAATCCTCTGGATGCCTGCACAAAATTTGATGCCAATCCATCTAGTAGATGTTGACATATTTCACAGGATGAGTGAAAACTACAGGAAAAGTCAGGGGGTCACAAAGTCAGTAGGATTCATCCTCAGGGGACTATGAATATCTCTACAAAAGTGGTGGACCGACTGACTAACCGCCAATGCCATCCACAGAACCATGTCTCTAGCATGGCTCAAAACATATACATTAAAAAACTACCTGTTTTTTAAAATGACAACAGGCTTATAGTACTGTACACTAATGCGTTTGACATATAGATGCGGTAATGTAACATGTAAAGATGCAAGGAACACAAGAGTTTTACAGACTTAAACACCTCTTGCCTGCTTTTAGACCACATCCCTACCTCGCTCTTGTCTTGCCTTTTAATTAACCAGAGTCTGATTGGTTCTGGCACACATCCCGCCTTTTAATGATGACCACTGATTGGTCACAGGCCTACTCTGCTGATGCTAACTTTGCTGGTGAAATAAACAAGAAAGCTGTGAGAATAATCAAAGACAATGATCTCTCTCTTTTTCCCTCTCTCCCTTTCCCCCTTCCTCAGCCCCCCCTAAACCTCCCCCTCCTCACCCATGTTGTATACCTCTTTTATGTCTCTATTTAACTACATACATGTCTGGACTGTGACAAATGTGCCAGTTTAAACCGATTGTCAAACTTCATTATGGCTACATAAAGGTGCTCACTTAAATCTGTTAAATGTAACGTGGCAATTTATTGCTGGGCCTTAGACTACAACAGATTTAAGAATAGGAAACCACATCATACATAGGCGTACATGCAAAGATCCAAGGACAAGTTATGTAAGTTGTTAAGATGTAAGGCCCCAACTGCAACAAAAACAGAAGACCTTGATTGTCTCATATCAATTTAACCCTGCAAAAACCAGGATACATCTAGATTGTGAAAGGTTACTTTGAAAATAATCTGTTTATGGTATTTCTGTAATGTTCAAGTGAGTATGTGAATGCAACTTTGTGTGATCGGCATTTTCTCTTCACGTCTTTTTGCCTATAATTCTTTCAGAAAGGTGGATGGTAGGACCTATAATCATTAATTTATCCATCTGCTCCCTTTCTCTGAAACCAGAACTAATCTACCTGTTGCATTATTCACCCGGAACCAACACTCCCAGTCCCTACATCAATATTTCAGTGAAGGCCATGCACCTCCACTGGACAGTATGATGAGATAGATGTGGATGTTGGTAAGGTGCACGGTGGGCAAAACATAGCCCACAGGGGATTCTGTTTTCTGCTAAATTAAAGTATAAACCTGTCTCTACCTTAAGTCCCCCCGTTTAGCATTCATAGGCAGTTCACAAACATTTGTTAAATGGTTTATAACACATCATAAAGATGATTATAAGGACATTTAAGTGTATATTAATGTATAGTATCTGTCAACAATTATAACTGCTCCTATGAAGACGTATTCTTAAAAGTGAAGAAGCTACAAATGGAGATCATTCATAGAAAGGTGAAAGGAACTCTCCAGGGCGGTGAGTTCATTTCCTCGACACTACTGGCTGCCAGTAAGTTAACAGCCGGCCAAGTGATGGAAATGATCATCGCCTTGGTGAAATGTAATTTGTTACCATGGCAAATGTATCATGAGAATTAGCATTCCAGCGGCAGTTGCGTTTAATATTTCAGCTTTTTAGTCTCCTGCATGGGCCACACAGTAATTACTTCCATGTAGTTAACATTACTAAAATATGGAAACTATCTCAACACTATTAGAAGAAGCTGTCAGTGGTGCATTGGGCAACATTTCAAACTTTAGGTTTACATTTCAAAATGTAAACTCAGTCGTGGAAGCGGCACCATCTGACATTGGGAATCACAGTTTATAATTTAAGTCAGTATCTGACAAATTAAGTATGAAACTGGCTGCAGACGGAGCCGCTGAGGTTTTGTGTCAGACTTTGAACTTAAGTCCAATGTAGCATACACTCTTTGCTTAAACATGACGGTTACTGTTTCTGCACTTGCCCCATAAAAAGTTTTGCCGTAAGAAACCAGGGCTGGTTTCGTCTTTTTAAATTCTCTGCCTTGTTGGCGCTGTGTTTCCACTGACAGTAATTCTTTATTCCAAAACCACATCCAGCATTAATGATGACCTTACCAAGCCAACATACAAAATAATCAACAAATGCTTCCAATCAAGGAGGTCCACAGCCATTGATAAAGACACCTGCTGGATACACTTCCTATTCGCTCTGTGAAGTTTATGTTTTTGAGAGTTGTTTGTTTGACTGTATGGCTCATTATGGCATCAGTACTGTTGGTGTATGGATGTATCTGCAAGGCAGATGTCAGAGGGTCATGTCTGTTTCACAGATGCGAGGTGATGGTGTCAAAAAACCAAAATATGGCAGCACTTTCTTTGAAATGTATAATTAGCTCCGTTATGACTTCACATTGAGTCATAATTTTCAGCATGGCCCCAAGAAATAAATTACCTTCTTTCTCACTGCCGATTTTAGAGGAAAGTGGATGAGGAAGATCAGCAGCCCTGCATCAGACTGCTCTCTGTGTTGTTTGTTTCCATTGGTAATGACCCTTTAGTCCTCTGACCTTTGCAGGTGCATTCATTCCGATGGATCAGACAGTCCATTTCAATAATCCCCTTAAGAAAGATTGGTTGCGATATCTTTATCCACTAATCATCTGGATCAGCCCTTGAAGACAAAAATCCTCATCCCACAAGAAAAAAAAAAAAAAAAAACTCATGTGTGGCGCATATGATGTTGCATAATTTAATTTCTGAACAATAAAACATTCCTGTGAATGACAGAAACCAGATCATCAAGACTAATATGTGACGATCGTGAAGTTAACCAAAATTATTACATATGATGTTGCATAATTTAATTTCTGAACAATAAAACATTCCTGTGAATGACAGAAACCAGATCATCAAGACTAATATGTGACGATCGTGAAGTTAACCAAAATTATTACATTATTACTTGTAGACAGTGCTGCCTTTATGTGTTGTTTGTAGCTTTAAGAGACTTGTTCGTAATTATAAACCTGCCTTTTTTTGAAAATCAGCATGAGGAGACCATCGGAAATACTGCGGTGTGTGAATCATAAAACATCCTTAAACCAAAGCACCAGTCTTATTGTTCTATGTCACCGTCTCAGAACATCTTTGTTTATACAATCTGAAGGTCGTGTCTCTTCGCTCAGGAGTCTGGCATACCTTCTGAGGCAGCCTGAGAAAGAGGTGTTTACTCGTGTTTCTCTTATAACTGCAGTTAACACGCTGATCCGTGTTCGTTTCCATTTCAAGTGCATGTAGCAGATTACAATGGAATGGCAAAAAATAATGCACTCAGTGGGAAGAGCAACAAAACAGCTTTAAAAGGACTCGGTGCTGATTAATTTTAAAATCACGACTTTATTTTTCATGCTTCAAATTGAAAAGCTTCTTCAAAACTAAATCAGAGTGCTCTGGTATATTAAGATTGTCACTGATGTTTTGCATTCGCTGAGAATTATCTATTCAGCGGCTTGACCGTAACTGTAGTGTATCTGTAAGTTAGCTTATTGTAAGACCTCCTTTTTGTCTATAAGTGCTTTAATGTGTCTGTAATTAAAGTTAACTGCCAGGGCCATTTCTGCAGAGCTGGTTTGAAGACCATAATGCGTTCAAAGCCACCAGCTCAACCGCAATGAAACAATTAGAATCACTGAGCCGAACTGCTGGTCCCTAATGGCGATTTCCTCCTAGGCATGAGCAATCAAGACTTATCCAAGGCATGACCAGTGGAGCCAGAGGGGACCTGTGTCAGCTCATCTGGGCTGGAATCCGCAAAGCTGCTCACATTTACGGATATAAATCCGCGTAGGGAATATATAGGATCGTAGCTATTTTGCTTTGGTTGCAGACCCCAGATCAGCACTTCCACTCTGCTCGACTTTGAAGTTTGGCCTCAGATTGCAACAGCAGTTTAAGCCAAAACCACGAGACAATGAGACTGACTCATTTCTTTCCTATGAGGGGGGGAAAAGATTTTGAGAAATGTGGCCACATCTAAAAAAATTATTCATTCATCATTAGAGAGGCACCGCTTTTGCATTCTGACCTAAATGTACGAGACTAACAACTGTAACTATGCATCAGATTTTTAGTATATTTTCCCTTAAAATTTTGAGTCATGTAATCTGTCACATTTTTTCCTCGTAAATCAATTTTCAACCGTGTGTAACTTATTGTAAAGCAAATTACATTTGAATGACAATCCTTTCCAGAGAGGGAAGCCCCTCCAGCCTTCAGGGGGAAAAGCAGAATATGTGGTGCTTCACTGCGGTGTGACGAAACATTTTTTCCCTCACGGACGACAGACCTCCAACATCTGAGTCTTGTTAGGACCGTTACACAGAACAACAAGACCGCAGGGCAAGGCAATGAAGAGATCAGTCGGTAATTGATCGGTAACTGATAATTAGTTCAATCGTGATTCATGCTTACTATTACAACACAGTAATGATTGAACAGCTTGAAAATTTCAGTGCAATAAAAGAAGGGTCTGAGACATACTCTATATTTCTTGTGTGTTTGTCCGTGTGTGTGTTGTCATTCTACACCCCAAATTGAAGCCACAGAGCCACTGACCAGATGTTTTTTTCTCTTACCCTCTCACTCTCTCTTGGCGTTTTTCTGTCTCTTCTTCTCACTCCTTTGTTCTTTCCCTGAGAAGTTTTTATTGCTTCACAAGTTCCCATTCATTCATTTATTTAGTCAGTATTCTGCCTTTAAACCCACAGTTAGCATGTTATGCTCAATATGTGAGCTCCTGTTATCAATACTATCCTAAAGACCTAAAACTGTATAATGACTTAAAATTTGACCAGAAAAGATCGCATCAGTTACATTCAAGACTTGTCTGCAACTAATGAGTATTTTCATTATTGATTAATCTGTTGATTATCTTCTCAATTATTCAGTTGATCTTTTTATCCATAAAATGTCAGAAAACTATTGGTTGGTAATCCAAATAGTCGTTTATAATTTTCCATCTACGCACTCAATTAATCGACTACTTGTATCAGCTCTACATGACTTCCAATGAATGAAAGGAGGTTTATCCATGTTCAGCAATAAAAGGTAGATCATCTGGCAGACATTAGCATGAATGAGAAATGGATGTGAAAGAGAAATCTACATCACACCTAAAATGCCACACTGCTGGGGACAGTTGTTCTACCTGTGTCACAGTATATCAATACTTTGCTAGTTTGTTCAGAGAGGATCATGTCTGTACATGTCTGCCTTAGAGAATCTGCTTATGGCAGACTCGATCCAAAAAATGTCAAACAGCTTGGCAAGACACTAAGAAAAGTTTCTGATATCTAAGGCGAGGATCTTCAATTACGGCCTGTTGAAGAACCATGTCGTAAAGTGCTGTCCATGGTCCTGGATTTTGTCTGCAGGTGTTGACATGTGGATGGTCTGCTCGTACCTGAACAAGTGGGCATGTGTGTAAAGTGTAGCACAGATGGTCAGGTGGACAGGTTTTTCAACATTTGTGATTCCTAACAAGGCTGCAACTAACAAAAAAATCGGCCGATTAATCTTGGTTAATCATTTGCTTCAGGGTTATAGTCTCAAAGTCAAAAATATTCAGATTATTCAGACTATCACATACAGTATGAAAGAAAACCCACGATTGAACCAGGGAATGTTTGGTATTTTAACTTAACATTGACGTAGATTAATTGATAATCAAAATAGATGCCAATGGGACTACCCTGGTGGCCTAAGGGTTAAGACACCTTCTCTCTCTCCCTCTCTCTCTCCCTCTCTGCTGATTAATCAACTAATCGTTTTGGCTCTAACTCTCTAATTTAGACATGAAACCCCAAGTAAAAAAAAAAATTATACACAGTATTTTACCACTTGATTTCCTATAGCCAAGCCATACTACACAAGTAGTATGCAATCATTGATCACCAATATATCAAATAAGAAAACAACAACAACAACAACAACAACAACAACAACATGAATCACTGATGATCACTACACAGACTGAAATTCTGCACAATAGTTGGTCTTTCATCAAATCAATCTTTGCATCTGCAAAGTCAGGCCCTCAGGAAATAGGAAGCTGTAAAGTTGACAAATGTTGGGTGCAGTTGGCAGCACCCAACATCTGTATTATCTCAGTTAGAGTTAACCACCTTAAAGGGAACTGCTGGCTGACTGTAAGTGTACAGGTCTTTCTTTTTACATAGTTATTGCTGTGCTGTTGGTGCCAAAAGGAATTCTTTGAAAATCCTGAAGTACTGATGCACGATGGATTGACACAGAGGGACTAAATGAAGGAAGGAACACAGTAAATCATGATAACTCAAATCTATCTGCTGCATACCTTGGACAGGAGTCAGTAGCTCCAGTAATAACTGAGAAACTTATGAGAGAAAAGAAGAGAGGAGAGAGGTAGGAGCAGAGGTACAGCTGTTGTCTGACAATGTGAAAAGGAAATTAAACAATGCTGAAACCAGACAATAGACCTAGATTCATGCAAGGTGAAACGCAGCAACACACGTAAGGTAGCCTACAGCTTCTGTCATCCAAACACAGAGAGATGTTTATCTAAAGATTAAGCTCAACAAAACAGTTGAGGGGAACTCGACCCAGCTCAAAACTGATCTTCAAATGAGAAACTCTTGGCCAATATCAGGCATAGGCAATTACGTAATTATGTATGTAAGAATTCATAGGTCTTTTACTCCGTCATGAACACTACAGGAGGTAATTTTACTAATGAGCATCCCTTCGACCGGAGAAGAAGACCTAATCAGGAAAATTAGCACACAACTTCAGAGACACTTACGTCCATGAGCTGATCATTTATAGCAAATGGCTATAAAAATAAATTTGGCAGAAAAGGCTTTGCTCTTTGAGGCTCTCAAAGAATCCGACAGCAACAAGCATCCTGTTGGGTGAATCAACATTAAATCTTAGTTAAATCAAAAATACCAAATACTTGGCACCTAAGAAGGAGGTTGGGTTGGTGGAGGGAGTAATAGTGTGAGGTATCGGGTTATAACGGCTGCGCTGTACACCTGCATGAATATGATTGGATGTTACAAGCCAGCTGGCAGCCACGCGGCTGTGAATGAGCCAGTGATTGTGAAGCATGAATGAAGCAGCTGATGCCAATCAGCTAATGCAAGCGCAGCATCAGTGCTCCGCCCGAACTAACGCTATGCTTCATCTTTTATTTACAGGTGAACTTGATGTCATTTATTTAAGTTACATTCCAAGGAATTAGTATTTACTGAAAAACTAGTAGAGATTATTATATACACCTTATAATGAGTAGGGATGGATATTGAAGTTCAATATTGTTTTGGTACTGACCATAATGCGTCATAGCCCGGCCCAGGGCATAAAGAACTGTCAAGTACTGAAGGAGTGACTGAATGGATGGTCATAATCTTGTTTACCTATTCTTTTCTTCAGATAATTCCTGATTTAAAATGAAATTTTGCCAGTTTCAGAATATTGTATTTCTGCACAATTCTTGGGCTGCTACTTTTAGTTTGACAACATCTGAAAACTTTGGCTTTTTTTTGTTAAATGAAAAAAAACTTTTGTAGAGAAACATTTCATATTTCTCAAATTATAGAATTAGAAACTATTTTGGTATCAAGTAACAAAACTCAGGTATCGGCAACATTACTGAAAATACCCAGTGCTAATCAAGAGGACAGAAATATTCAAAAGATGGACCTTAGAGCACTCTAAAAGGAGAGCGATATGAAGGAAAGGTTTTCTTTCCCTCTTTCGGACCTGCTCTGCTCAACTGGTGGGGTTTTGTCTGGGAAGGGGAGGAGACAGAGAAAAGGGGGAGAAGGAGAGGGAGGGAAAGAAAAAATGGGGTGGGACAGATCCCCCCCGCACACACACACACACGCGTACATGTGCAGACAAATGCGCACACACATAAATGCACACAGCTCTTCAAAGCCAAGTGGTTTTCATAGACGTCCAATTACACTAAGAGATGACATCTGGGGAACTGCAGCAGATAAATAAGGTGAAAGGGAAGACAAGATTCAGTCACCTCAGAGAAACTCCAGATAGCCAGAGAGAGCACCGCTGACAGAGATAGGCGAGAGGGAGAGGCAAAAGGAAAGAGGGAGGGGGCCAAAGGAGAGGGAGCCACACACAAGAGGAAAGAAGAGAGGCAACGCACTGCTCCAGCACTCAGACTCCGACAGGCAAGGACAGAGGAGAGATAGGGAGCTCAGCTCACTGACAAGACGCGCAACAAGAGAGGGGAGAAAGACGAGAGCTCCCGGGCTCAGTTACACACTCAAGTAACTTCAAACCAGCTCCGACGAACCAAGAGAAACCAAGACAGAAAAGAAGAAAGTCTGGATTCTGTGACTTTTTTTTGGTAGCCTGCCTTGCATGGATTTCTCTGGACATTATATGAGAAGCAGCATTAATCCTTTTTTGATTTCCTCTTTTTATTTATTCATTTTGTACTGAGCAGTTTGGCATCTTTTATCCAGACCTCCTGCACCTTCCTGTTATCCACCTCCCTGACTGGAGAAGATAAATGATTTCGGACGTGTGGGGAGTAGATTTTTAGCAGTGTGTATATGAATGACCTGGTTGGATGCGAGACTGTAGGTGTACATTCAAACTTTAAAAGGGGATTTTGAGAGTGTGTGTGTGTGTGAGCAACTAGAGCAGAGAGCGGCAGTCTTGGGACAAGAGGGAGGAGGTGGTGAGAGGTCGGTGAACCCCCAGTTGTTCCCTTTGCGAGGTGATCCGAGTTATGGATGTTGATGCATTCCTGCGGCGCTGCTGAGGAATAAACAGCAAAGGGAACTACAGCAGAGTCAGCCACAACACTGCAGGCTTCACCACCACCAGCTGCCCCGCCATCACCATCAATATTACAGATAACGCTACATCTGCTACCACTATCACATCTACCACGGTCAGATTGTCTTCACCCCCAGCGAGGTTGTGGGTCCCCAGAGAGAGGAGGTGCAGTCGGTCAGTCAGGGGGAGTTTCTCCCACTCTCGTTCCCTCTCCCTGTACCCAGCTCAGCATGCCCCAGCCCCTGAGCATCTCCACAGCTCTCCCAGCTCCACTACCATGTGTAGATGGACAGTGACACAAGGTGCACCGGTCGCCTGGTTCTCCTTCTGCCCCTGCTGCAGACCTCCTTCACTCATCCTCTCCTTCACCTTCCTCCTTCTGCTTCTCCTGCTCGGACCTTCCTCATCCTCCCCCCTGTCCGGCACTTTATCATCAGACTCTGAAAAGAACTACAATGCACCAGGAGGGACTCCTCCTCACATATTCATCTCACACCCGCCACCTTCCCCATCACCCACACCGCTGCACGCATCCTCTGCGAGGTTGCCACGGGAGACCAATGTGTCATCGTCCTCCGCGACGGTCATCGGACGCCACGTGCGGAGCAGCTACAACCATCTACAAGGAGATGTGCGCAGGAGGAAACTGTTCTCCTACCAGAAATTCTTCCTTCGCATTGACAAGAAAGGAAGAGTTAATGGCACCAAAAGTGAGGACGATCCATACAGTAAGTCAACTTTGTTACAATTTTAAATGTATTTTTAAGCAGCATTTTTTGGAATTAGCAACTTGTGAGAATTTAAACGCAATCTGGAAATTTCTTAAGCTTTTACTGGATGTTGAGCCATTTTATTTCCTCTTTAGACTTTTTAGTTGCACTACAAATTGAAGAGCAGCCTAACACAAAGGGAAGTCCACTTAATGAAGTTTGCTATTAAGCATTTTTCTATCTGTCAAAGACAACACTACGGCAAAGGATACACTGGTTTTCTCCCACTGCATCTCATGCGTGTATCTGAAAAGAGAGATGTTTCTGTTTTTTCACCCAGCACATTAAGACAGGTGACTGGGCAAAAGAACAAATAACAAAGCTGTGTGATTTTCAGCCTTTTCACCATGTGTACAGGCAGGCATATTTGTCAGACTACAGAGAGTTAGGGAAGGGAAAGCATGACACTGGGAGAGGAAAGGAGAGGAAAAAACAAAATGAGTAAGCCAGGAAGATAAAAAAAAGAGATGATCCACTGGAACCAATTAGAAACTGCCCAAAGTTGTTCTTCTTTAAGGAAATATCTAAAACACAGTTATCAAACCCCTGGGGAGAATGACAAGTAGACTTACTCCTTGCTGCCATTTGCTGCAGTTATAATAGTGGTGGGCATATGCTAAGTATGGGGTTATACGGACTCAGATGTAAAGTAATAACCATGCGATTCCTCTGGCTGCGCATTTTGAGGGCTGTGAAATATGATTTTAACCTTTATTTATCCCAAGAACGGTGACCGAGCACACATGCTGTTTTGTCAGCACCACTCAGCCTCACATTCACACAGTTCCACTCTTTCACACTGGGTAGAAACCCGGCTCTTAGTCCTCCTCTGTGGGGCACTGAGAAACTCCGCTGGTACCTTTAGGGCACCTTGAGATAACTGTAGTTTTTGAGGGAGGAAAGAGTATGATTGCATGAATAAATTCAAACTGCAAATTCTGTGGAATCTCTTGTAAGATAATAGGACTGAAGATGTATGTTAAGAATATGAACTGTACCACAGCAGCTAAATGGTAGCATGCAAACCTCAACAAAGCATCTAATCTGTACACTAGCACATAGAAATACCTTTAACAGCTTGTAAGGGTCATCATAATCATTTATGACTGATCCAGAACAGAAAATCTGCTGTTATCATTCTGTAGCCCACATCTTTATCTTGTAGTTAAACACATCTGGAAGTTCTCCGGCACTGCCATAGTCTTCTAGTCTCTGCGCAGCTCAGAATAGCTGCATTGCCTAAGGGCACGTTGACAGTAGTTGTTGAGGGAGAACAGAACATTACTCCCACATTTACCTGCCCAGAGTTTCCCCGCCAGATCACAGAATCAGTCCAAAACACGAGCTAATTCCTTAAACATTATACAACAGGTTATCGCTGCATTATGTCTACTGTATGCGTATGAATCAGTCACAGCATGTCAAGTGTGTGTCTGGGAATGTAACCTTCGTAAATGGATCTTTATCACTCACACACCTTCATACACATGTCATAGGTTTGTATGCATCTGTCTGTGGTGCTGTACAAGCCTCCTGCTAAGAGCGCACACACACACACGCTTGAGCACAGAGAGGCCAGTCTTGCACATGGCCTCCATATGGCAAAGCCCACTTTTATTAGGGCCAGTGTGAATGTGTGTGTGTGTGCCACTCAGACACCAAGGCTCTGCCAGACATGGCTGAAGGAATTTCAATTAGCGTCTCTTCCTCCCTCCCGTTGCCTGCAGTCCTCTCTGACACACGCATGCACATGTGCACACACATACACTTTTACACACATGCACATAAAGCCATTAGGGTGCAACGTGTCACTAACTATAATGGCATCAGGTTATAGCATCAGAGGCATCAATTTCAACGACTCTTGTCACTTGATTGTGGTGGGAAATATGTAAGAACTTTCTAGAGGAAAAAAACAAAACCTTAAATATGAGGACTTGGAGGCCAAACCTTTCAGGTCATATTTTGTCTTGGCAGCATGTTAAGTAGGTGTTTCATCAAGTATCTGCCCGATAGCAAGTGCAGATGTGTAACGTGTTTCAGATTAAAGACGATGGGTGGAAATATGGTGATAAACTGGAGAGATTTGGCTGCGACGAAATAATTATTAAATAATGCGTGTCTGCACACTATCAGGTGCCTGTGCATCGACAGTATTTGCATCTGTGCACAAGCTTGCATGTACAGCAGTTTGCATGCTTACATGCCACCCCCTGCTATTGTGCATGTGCTCTAAAATCAAGCAAAGAACAAATTGTACCCTTCAAACTAAACCAAACAGAACATAATTAAATTCTCCTCCACTAACTGAGAACATGGATGTGGTATTTGACATACTAGACACAATGTTTTTTGCATAACCATTTCTGCTCAGAAGTTTCCTCATATGTTTTTGCACATCTAAGTTTTGTGTACGCTTTACTTATTTTGATATACTACAGATTATAACATTGTTCATCTATACTGTATAGTTTTAGAGCCGATAGAACCAAAACAACTGCTTTAAAGCTGCACAAAGCCCTTTGGACAAATTAGTTATTTGATGCAGATTTCTGGCCTTTATGTGCTCATTAAAAACACATGGCACACTTTTGAGATAATGCAAAGCTAGCTTGCAAAAATCCAACTTTTTTTTACTAAAAAAAATTTTAGTACATAACACGGTGTACTAAAATTGCTCCAATGTGTCAGGGCAAACTCAGGTGTTGCACATGTAGAAGTTGACCCAAGACCTTATTTGTCAAAAACGGACCACTCCCTTCGCAAAGCATCAAATTGAAAAGTAGTGAGGGGGCAGTTGTTAGTGCTGTTATCATGGTCTAGTAGTCTGGTAATGTTCAGGAGGTCAGATTGCAAATGAGTGTCATTAGATGGTGTCAGAGGTGATGAAGTTTTAGGTCCAGCTCTGGGGTCGAGGCTCTCCTCCACAGCCCGGCCTTTCTAATCATCTTGTCAAAGCTGAGGGCGGTACATATCGTGAACGCGTGCTCACTGGTGCATGTCAGTGTTTGTCTATGTTCATGTGAAAGCCCATCCCTCTGTCTCACCTCATAAGGCCTTCAAAATAAGGCACTCCTAGTCTGAACATAGAAATCCTGTCATGTGATTAGCATTGATCTTGCCACTGACCATAAGCAACAGAGCTGTCCTTGTTTTCTTCCCTCGATGTCATTCATGGACTGTCACAGCTTGTTTACAAACAAGCGAATAAAGCAATGACACAAATGGACGTGTTTGCAGTTGGACCACAGACTTGTGGTCGTGCGTAGCTCAATTAGCATTGAATGGTGCCAACTTGACCACAGTTGGAGCTTTGATTCTCACTGTGGCCACCCGGATTGTAAAAGCTCCCACACATACTTATTAACATTGATCACAGCGGACATGAATTAGGAGAGTCTAATGCACTGGACATTATTCTGATTTAGTGCAGGTTTTCCATGTCCAGCATAATTACGCAGGTCTGCCCCCTCTGGTTTGATCTCTACCTATTGACCGACGTCAGGAAGCTTTGTTAATGGAAAGGTCAACGCATCACGTAGCGCATCACGTTTGGCTGCTCTGTTACTCTGCCACTTTTACTTACTGTATGTTGTATAGCTGGGGGATGCACATTTCATTTCACACTTTAAGTTCAGATGAATCATTCTGGTGCGCAAGACTACATCACGTGTATTTCCAATGATACTTTTATATACCAAGTCTGCTGGAGGAAATATATTATCTTAAAGTGCATATTCTCCATTGTACAAAGTAATATAGTCTACTGAGTCTAAAAAGTGTTGTTTTCTTAAAATCAGTTCTTAAAACAAGAGAAATAATAATGTATAATGATGTGCAATATTGTTTCTTTCCAACACAAATGAACTTGTTTCAAGTTTTTACGAGTGTCAGTACCTTGAAACAAGACAAAAAAACTGCGCTGCACTAGAATAAAGAAAAATTACACTTGATTCTAGAAAATTCACGAAACAAAATAATTTCTATTGGAAATGTTACAGCTATTTCACTGAACTGGCAGATTTTTTCCACTTGTTTTAGGACTCAAAAAATGACATTTTGCTTTTTTGAGTGTAACTGCAATGATCTCCATTTCACCAAGAAATGCCACAATCATGTCTCTTTTTCTTTTAATACACGTGGAACGTAGAGCAAATCTGTGTTTCAGAAACATTTGAATGAGGTCTTTCTAAGCCACAACTTCATCCTTCTCCTCTGCATCCATATACCTCCAATGACTCAGCAAAATTAACCCAAAACAAAAATCCTGAATTTAAACATTTAAATTAGTTCCAGTCTTTCCCTTTTTTCTGTTTCGTACGTTTTTATTTTGCTGCCTTACTCTCAGTGTTTCTCCCAGCTCCGTGCTTGTTGAGCGCGTTTAGGGTTCTCGTGGGAAAAGGTAACAGTGTGGCCCATAAAAGAGAGTTATGAGGAGGTACTGGATGCACCAGGGCTTAGTGTCAGCATTGCTTTTCATTTAAAAAGTTACTTTGACATCTTCATGGACTCTTCTCTACAACAGCCGTAAATAAAAGTGGTGAGCAAACATCACCCCATAAGCTTGTTCAGGAAATACTGAACCTACCATCGAATACTCCTAAAGCTGCCAGAGCCAAGTTTAACAAACAATTACATTCAGCTGTACTCTGAAAACATGCAATAAATATATACTACCTGCACACACCCTTCGATATTTGCTCCCTCTGATCCTCCTTTCAAATACACCAACATCCATTTTGCTTGTGGTTGAAACATATTGGAAGTGCTCCTGAAAAATCATGGAAAACCATTCAAAGTAACGAGTGAAATTAGTCAGGCTCTTTTACTTAATCACTGTATAGCATCTTATAAGCTACAATCTGCCTCTATTGGACAGAGAAATTAAATATTTTTCATATGGCACTCTTCATGGTGATGTTTTGTTAATATCTAAAACACAGCGAGGGTCTGGATTAAATCAGGTCAGTTCTGATTCATGATTCCTTTACTGGAATCTACGGAGCAAACGCTGTCAGTGTCCTGCAGAAACGTTACATAATATTGATTATTATCTTACATAAGAACGGTTATTTCACAGTAAATGACAGACAGCTTTGCCTTGTACATTTAGAAAGGATTTCATGGATAATGGAACCAAGCCAAAGCATTGATAACATGTTGTAAACTTTCGAGAAATAGGACGCCAAACGAGTCGTTAATGATATTTACTGGATGTTTAATGGCACTTCACATAAGTTATTACATAATCTTTGATGCCTAGAGGCTGAAATGTTCATTTTGGGACAAAACTTAAATTAGAAGGGTCTGAGAAATCAGGCCGTCAAAGTCTAAAAAGATTAGACTCTCTGCACTGAGAAAACATGCTTGTACTGATGTGAGGTTACACTATGAAACAGAGGCTGCTAGGGAGTTAGCATTACTGAATTTACCTCCTTCAGAGATTTACAACTTTCTGTCTTTTAATAAATATTAGACATAATTTGAAACTTTGGAAACTTTCAAAAAGGTTGTTATGTAAGAAATTCTCTGGCCTGTATCGTGGCAAGATATGCAGCACTCAATGGTATTGGGCATTTTCATCTCATGCATGCAACAGTATAGTTAAGTCTACATGTTACCAACTATTACTACAAGTAATAAGACAATTGTCACATTCGAAATTAATTTGTAAAAACAGCCCGTTATTGACTTCCAAATTTTATTAGACTTGAGTGACTAAAATTTAATGTTTCAGTAAATTCAATAATTTTATCTAAAGAAAGTAAAAATGCTCATGAATCTACAATTACTCAGAATAAAAAGAAAAAAGCCAAGTCGTTTCTATTCATGTCTTAAGTGTTGCATCATCAGATGAAAAAAAACACAATTACCACTTATGCAACTTCTCACCTCTCCCTCCCCACCATCGCCAGCACTATTTTCCATCTCCCACACAGGGGTGAATGTGAAGGACCAGAGGTCCAGATGAATGAATGCCCTTTGACCCCACAACTCCCTGAACAGGGTAATTTACGGAGCATGTGTGTGTGTGTTTCATGCTTTGGATGTGTCTGGGAGAAATGTGCAGTACGGAAAATGGTCAGAACAACTCTTCAGTTAATAAAAGTTTCCATCAAGATATGGGTTAAGCTATTTCTACAGTGTTAAAGTTTTTCTACTTTTGAAAGCTTGGTGTTTTTGCCAACAGTCACTGAGGACAACGACAGGATCCGTCTCATTTTTCCATCACTGTTTACATATTTCCTATCATCGCTGCTTGATATTTTCCCATCAATTCACTCCGCTGTCCATTAATGTGTCAGCTACAACAAGACTGAAATAAGAGCCAGATTTCTGTAGGCAGACCAAGGCAGCCCTGCCACAAACCCGACCAGTCAGGCACCACCTTAAAACAAAAGTCTTTCAGCAGCAAATCATGTTTCTGTAAGATCTTCCGCTGCTTTGGAGCGCTTCGGCTCTCTGAAGAGTAAATGGCCCCAAACATCAAGAGTCAATTACTATCCGCAAAGAATCTTAAGTTGGACATCTTTGTTTTGATGGACGGCCTTTTTCATTGTTTATGTTATGTGGAGGATTCTTGGAGAGTACAATCATAAATATGCTGGAGAATGGGAGAGAGGGGGAGAAAGAGAAAGGAACAGGAGGAGGTACTCTGACAACTAGTTCTCAGTAATTAACCAGATTTCTAAAACAACTATTAAGATTTGGTGATTTCCATGTAACTGGTATATAGCATACAAATCTGCTAAATCACTGAGCAAACATGTACTTTACAGATACACTTATCTGAAGGTTGCGTGGAAGTTTTGGATACATCTGGGAGTACAGAATCATATTGCTGAAGTTTCACATGAGTCCATATCATCCATAAGGAGAGGCATTTACTGTATGAACGCAAACATATTGCCCATTCAGCTTAGTCTCTGGCTCCTCTCAGTGCTGTCCTAACAATAATCCAACAGTTCATTACGTTTGGCAACAAACTGAAAAACAGAATCATTTTGGAGTAAACAGTGATGGGAAAGTTGTTTCCATCATCATCATCATCATTTACAGTCAAGACCTGGAAATTGCAGTATTTGCCATGTCAGCAAGACACTTTTCTCCAATGTTGTAACGTTGTGTAATCTCAGCAAAGTTGGAGCCAACTTTGTTGTTTGATCGTAGAAAAAAAAAAAAAAAAAAAAAAAAAAAAAAAAAAAAAAAAACACGAAAAGAAATGCAGACATCAATGTAAAATGTGAAACTCAGATCATAAAAATAGAGTTTGCAGTGGAAACACTATGTAGTTTAATGGCTTCATGCCTTTATACTGTGAACTGGGCTGAACAGTGACCTCTTGTAGCAGGAGACAGAACTTTCTGATACATGTAAACCTAAAACCCAAGTGTAAATTTGAAGTAATCTAGTTTTTAGAGCTGAAACCATTAGCAGATGAATCAATTGGGCAATTGACAGAAAATTATATTTTGATGACCGATTCATCTTTTATTACATTTTTCAAGCTGAAATGCCAAACATTCTTTGGTTCCAGCTTCTCCAATGTGAGGATTTACTGCTTTTATATCACTTTAAATTGAATATCTTTGGGATTTGGTCTGTTGGTGGGACACAACAACATTTGAAGACGACACCTTGAGCTCTAGGAAATTGTGATGGGCATTTTTCACAATTTTTTTCAACATTTTATAGACCAACCAATTAATCAAGGAATTATTGTTAGATTTACTGACAATGAAAATAATCCTTAGCTGCAGCCCAAGTCCTATACAAACCTTTACAATCCAAAAACAATGAGTCTTAACTGTATTAAAGTATATTTTTATCAGACTTTCTCTGCCAGCAGCTCTGCTGAAAAGTGCACTGGAAGCCTAATACTGAAAGTGTCACTTTGGTGCTAGTGTGGTGCATGTGAACAGGCAGAATTCATGGTCAATAAAGCAGTGGGAGGTGAAGAATAGCATCTGTGACAGATAACATCCAGGGCTGCTGCCATATAGACACCATGTGCTCCAGGAAAAGACCCCCACCAAATACACACACACACACACACACACACACACACACACACCTCATGTTCCTGCTCCTCCATACTCTCTCACTCACCCCTAACACTGCTACACACACACACTGCATGAAAGTGAGGCTCTTAATGGAGTCATCAAAGATAGAGCTAAGAGCTGAGAGTTGAGTCCAGAGAGGCATCTGGACAGCCTGGCCATTTGAACAGAGCAGCCAGGAATGCCAGCTAATTACCTTGTGTATGTGCGCGCGCGCACACTATATTTGAACGAACATAAACGCATGTGTGAGGAGAGACAAAGAAAGTAAAAGCAATACAGAGACAGAAAGATGCATGTGACAAACTGAATAATAGCTGTGCATGTCCGTGCATCATCTTTGTGGTGTAAAATAACAAGATTACTAAAGTCCACCGCCAACAACTCAAACCACAACAGTTGGACAACATTGCACTGGCAGCTGAACTGTAAATGAAAAATGTGTGAAATGCAGACGACCGTCACAGCACTTTGCCTGAAAGCATAACTCCTGCCGTGTCAAGCCCGTGAAATGTTTTGACAGAAGCTGGCAGCTTTGGCACTTTATCATGTTACAAAGTCAACCGTGTTAAAGGAATCAATATCTCAGGTGGTTATGTTTTTTTTTTTCTCCTCTTGATCAAATCACCATTAACATCACTGTGAATTTCTCCTGGTTTCCTCCCAGCTGCTCTTAAACGTGTGTGACATAACTTGCTGTGGTCTTGCTGCGCCCGGTAAAGTGATCTCAAATTATGCAGCCTGGAATGATGAGCAACGCAGATGAGAAACTTAACGCTATCTGTTGGCTGGACCTCTGGTATTTTAAACTTTAGGGTTTTCACTCAGGTGATCCCGTTTGTTTGATTTTTTTAATATTCTGGGTTTGTTTTTCTTTTCGTACCTCAGCCAGTTTTGAAATCACACACAGCTTGAACAGTGTGTGGTTTCAGCTATTTCTGTCCAACAAGAAAGACAGTGATGTGAGTGTTCCTGTCAGGGAAGGAAATAAAACCATTATAGGGGCAAGAATAAGCTGAGGTATAAAGTTAGTGCAGGTCAAACAAAACAATTCTTATGAAAAAAAAATTAACTTTTCTGAAACCCATTCAGCGCAGCGCACAAAGGGCACACCATATCTGTTTAATATTATTTATAACCCAGAAATGTAATACCAGCACAAAAAAAAAAAAAAAAAAACTGAAAACAAATCAGTTTACCAAAAATTCTATTTATAAAAATATTTTGGCCATATTGAAAATCAAAAACAGACCTCTGTTTTCTCAGTTTCGGTCAGAACCGTCGGCCCAGCAGGCTTTGATGTGGCCACTTAGCACAGGATGATACTGTTGTCAACCACATCAGTCCAAACCAATACCTCAACACATAATATCCAGCAGTTTCCACTCCAACCCAATATCTTCACCAGCGCTCACCAAGCAAACGGCACAACCAAGAAGTGTTTGTTCTCTCTCTGACTTCATAAAGAGCCGGAAATATTCAACCAAACTCCAAGAACAAGTAATGCAAAGGAAATAGTTTAATCCTGTTAAAACACCGCAGTGGCCAAGAAGACTTGTTTGCATACATTTTGCTGTTTGCTGTATTTGGCCATAAATATACAAAAAACAGAGTAGTTTAATATTTTCAATTGACATCTGATTTAAGCACTTTGGTGGTCCATTTTTTCTTCATGAATTCCTCTATTCTTCTTTTGTATCTTTTATCTTTTTTATTGGCATGGATTTTCTTTTCTTTTGAGTCTTTGGCGGTTGCATGGATGTAAACTCTCATGTCACAATGAATACGAGACATCGTCAGTCACTGTTGCCATAGTTTCAAAGAGAAAAACGATCTTAGTGTTTAGACCTCAACTGATGCAAATCAGATATTAAATCCTACAAAAAAAAAAACAAAAAAAAAAACACACATAATAGGGCCACTTTTGCGTCTTGAAAATGTTGTTTCTTGGATGTCACTTTTATATTTCACATCTAAAAAGAGTAAGAGAATTAGCCGCTGCAGAAAAACACAAGGGTTCATCCAAATATTGGAGCATTGGACCCAGAATAAAAGAACCAAACTGTTTCTATTCTTCTCACTGAGGGGAGTTCATGACACACGCTAGTCCGCAAGTGACATTATTTCATAATACAGAGCGAGACCTCTCCGGGCTGCAGGCACGCAGTAGACCCACTCACAGCTGGTCACCGTGTCGAGGTCAAAATTGTGAACAACCGCAGTATAATCTTCAAAAAAATCCCCTGGATGAACAGTGGAAACATTTTCATAACCTCCCTTAACCTTTAGGTTCAGCTGGAGTCTCACTGACTGGGTTTCCAAAGGGGCCGGGCAGGGGGTCAACGGGAGGTCTGCGTACGTGTGTGTTCCTGTGTGTGTGTGTTCCCATTTGTGATTGTGGGTGGATCTGTGAGCATGTTGTTATGTACAGGTGTGTTGTTGTGTACAAAAGTGATTGTGTTACAGAAGCCATTGTCTCAGTCTGCTGCTCAGAGCAGTACATTCATCTCAAAAGCGACAATGAGATTCATCTTAACCTGCAAGTGACTGAATGAGGTACAAAGGCAGGATATATAGAAAATTACATTTCCCCCAACATTATAATTCTATGGCTACTTACCCAATGACTTTATTTTCTATGGTTCTTCTACTTCTTACAGTATTGTATAATCATAGTTACCTACATCAATTAAATAATGTAGCTTGTCACTTGAGCACTAGAATATATCACTCAAGTAAAAGTACTGTCACTTGAATTAAATATTACTCAAGGTTACCTGCGTTGAGAACTACTCAGGCAAAACTATACAAGTAGCTCTCTTGAAAACTGCTCTGAGAAGCCGTTCGTTACTGTACCTACAGTGGGGTCATTGCAAAAGGGCCAATGAGCTTTTCAATGTGAATACACCCTGCTGACCAATCCCTCTCTAGTTCAATGATGCCGACCATCTTTTCTTTATCAGATGTGGTGGGCTAGCGGTAAGAGTCTGGACAGGGACCTTTGTTGCATCTCTCTTCCCTCATTTCCTGTCACCTCTCCTCTATTAGCTAAAGGCATAAAATACCCTAAGACATTCTTGAAAATAAGAAGGATTTCTCTAAGAAGCTGAGTGAGTCATGTCAAAACCATAACCGAATAACTGCAGGATACTCGTTCGGTGCTAGCAAGCCCTCTGTTACTGTACGCCTGTGTGTGTTGTGAAGCTACAGCCTTAGTAATAAGGACTTGTGCCCAGTGAGAGAGAAGACTAGAAAAACAAAGACATGGAGCCATTTAAAGAGAATGATTATGACGACGACAGAAGGAGCACCAAGGTGAGGAAGACAGAAATAATGGAATATAGACAATAAAGCGAGAGACAGTGAGGTTGAGGAATTATTTTGCCTATGTAGCAGAGGTGAGGAAGTCTGCCAAAACCAGACAACAACCATCGATAAAATGTGGATTTAACATGAAGAACATCACCAACTTATAACCCTCCTATCACCAATTAAAGCTACAGATCAAAAAATGGCTTAAATGTATTAAAACTGCTGTTGTGTAGATGTAGTCTGCCTGTGTGGGTCTGATATGTATTGCATTTTTAAAGGCTGATTTCCATTTACGTTTATGGATTTGACAGGGTCACATTGGAGTCTAGTTTTGGCTACAAAACCCATGAAACATCGTAGTGGTCTTTATGAAGTGGTTAATGAACAGTTTCATACTGTTAGAAGGCCAGCTTGTGTTTATTTGTACTTGTAGCTCCGTTAGTGTTACGGTTTGGGTTTGACTGGCAAAGACCCTTTTAGTTTGTTTTTCTGAAAGTTGTAGTGTTGCCCTGTTACACGCAGGTGTTTGCCCATGGTAGTTTCTGTTGATAGCAGAAAATGTCCATGCCTTTTATATTAATATTACATTACCCTGTGCTATTTGTGCTTTCAGTGTTGGGTCATAAAACTTTTTCCCCCCCTCTGCACTGAAAAACATAAATTCATAATTAACATGTTGGGCTGAGATCCAGGGGGCACAAGGAGGGAGAAAAACTGTTTTCCCTTTTCAGAAAAAAAGAAGAGAAAAATACATTAACTCAACACACACATAAGAGAAGATGTTGAATGAGGAAAATTATAAAGCATAATAAAAAAAAGTTTTAAGAGCAATGTACTGTAGGTCTAGCACCAGAGTTTGAACGATTTGTTTATATGTGTGACTGTGTGTTTATCACAAAAACCTAATGTATGGGTCTGTTACAAGCTCGGGTCCTGTTCGTCTCCTTGCCATAAACTCTGTTGCTGCAATCTAAGCCTTTTGTTGCAGCCTGGCCTTTTAACTCGCAGGCAGACGGACTGCTTCTGGTAACTGGTAAAGGGGCCATAAAAGAGCTGTGTGCTTTGGTTTTTCACAAACCACATCAAACGGGAGGAGGGAAAAGGGTTTGAACAGGTGGACGGGCCTTTAGCACAGCACAGACAGATCTTATTTTGACAGATCACAGCTCAGAAATGTCAGCTGTGGTGCAGCGAGATGGAACATTTTGAGCCTGATAGATCAGTGTTGTGTTGTGGTACACGTCGGTGTGAGTAATGGACTTAACATAACAAGCCAACATGATGCACTGTGAGCTTCGAAAATCTTCTTGAAGTTTAGAGGTTTAACAAGCCTTTATTGACCAAATAAGGGAACCGTGCGGGTGACTTAATGCCAGAATACTTCAACAAGGACTACATTAACAAAAAGCAACAAGGCTAAAAACTTAAATAAAAAAGTAAGACTAATACAAGGGAAAATTGTTTCCACTGCAAAACATCAGGTTAATTTTTATGCCCTTTTGATACATTTCGAAATGCAAAATGTGCTCTCATTGATTTGCAATAACAACAGCCAATGGGAGACAACAGGGACACATAATTTTGTAGCGATAGATCGATAGATATAGCCTCATCCCGTCATTGGTATGACCATCATATAATCACACCAGGGCTGTAGGATGAAATCTCTGTTTGAGGATGTGAGAGGCGGAATGAGGGTAGTAAAGGCGCATCTGGTAAAAAGACAGGTTTAAAGGCACATTTATGCGATTTGAAGCCTAAAGAACAAAGTGAGAGTCTTTTGCTTGATCTTCAACCCTTCCTCTCTTACTGTATTTGTTACTTGCTTCTACTGGTCACCGTTTCTTCCAGGATTTCTTTTACAGCCTCCCTGCCAAAGGTGGGGAAAATGTGAAAACGTGCTCATTCTTGAAAGAAATCATACATGAAAAGAAAAATTAAATATTCTGGATTTTTGCCTGAAGCTATGTCCATCTTCTGTCTTTCTTGGTACTACTATATCCAGCCAATTTGCTCTTTATAGGAGAATTGGACAGATTAAAATAGTTTTTGGCAATGCAGCATGGCATTCGGTCGACCATAACAAAATCTCAAGAAAGACAAAAATAGACTTCTAGATACTCTGGATATACTGCCCCCGTTTCTCACTTCATCCTTCCTACTATTCCTGCAACCAGGCTCCACTTCCCACTAGCCCGTTTAGCTAATCCTCTCAAACCCCTGATAGTTTTATGGCTTGGTGTAACTGACTTTAGGATGAGAGAAGAAAGGGCCGGCAACCACAGCTTAAACCAGTAATTGGTGCAGGCTTGAAAACTGATACGGACACCTTGACCTCCTGCCAGTCTGGCAGCCACAAAGCCTCTCTCCGTCCTGTCCGTGTGCCTGCCTGCTTGAGCTCCCCTGGTCAGAAATACAAACATAGAACGGAGAAATGTTTTTTCCTGGCTTACACCTCGGTCCCAGGGCTTGCAGCCCACAAGCCAACTAGCAAATGAAAAGGGGGCAAGAGGCCGGTCTGAGGTCTGCCTGTCATATAGTGAAGAAAAAAAGAGACAGGGAGACAAGACTGGGGTTCACTTGTGCAGAAGAAACTGACATGATTCAGGTTTCTCCTGCAGTATTTTTAAGCTATTTTGCAAAATTATAGAACACAAGAGTGATGCATGCGGACCTAAAACCTCACATTCCAAGATGCACCTTTTCACATGTTTAACTAATACCAATACCTGTTTTTATGGTGTTTCAGATCCTATAATCTCTCAAACAATTGTTGGTTGCAGCTTCTCAAAAGTTAGGATTTTGTTGATTTCCTCTGGTTTATATCACTTTTCTTTGAGTTTTGTACAAATAATAATGTAATAATTACTAACGGTCAAACAAGAAATTACAAGATGCCACTTTAGGCACTGGAAAATTGACATAGACATTAATAATAAAAATAATCATTAGTAGGACTATAAATATGTATCTGGGACCAGCAAAATGTAAAAGTCAGCAAAACAGAAAGAAAACCACAATGCACATGAATGCAACAAAAGTTTTGACATTGTTTGTCTCTCTGCCCCCGCTGCACCAGGTATTTTGGAGATCAAGTCGGTGGATGTGGGAGTGGTGGCCATCAGGGGCCTCAGCAGTAACTACTACCTGGCAATCAGCAAGAAGGGAGAGCTATACGGGGCGGTGAGTAGTGCTGTTTCTCATTGATCTGCCCATTTTAATGTAGAACATCCATTACTTTTTAATCCAGAATCTTCTCTACTTCAAGGTGTTCAGTGTCCAGTACTTGTGCAGTCTCACGATTGTTAAGTTTTTCTGGTGATACGGCGTCAAATCTGTGTCAATCTTAATGAATCAAAGACACACTTTTCTCCCTAAAGTGGTGACTCTGCGGCTTTGAATTTCCTTGAATGCTTTTTAAAAACAATGGACAAGGCTGCAAGACTTCCAGAAATAGGAACCACAGCCAGTCAATGTGAGCTCTCCTCTCTGCTACCTACCTCTCCATTCAGAAACAGGAAACACAATCCTTCAGTTTCTCTATTCTGCTTTAGTCCCTCTGGGGGGAGCAGCCATTGTTTCATCAGTTTTCTCCCTCTCCCTCCTTTTCTTCATCTCACTCTCTCCCTTCCTTGTTTCTTACTTTGAAAGACCCAACTTTCAGCATCTCTCTCTAGAGCCACACCACAGATGAAATGACACACGGTAGAAAAGACAGAGAGGCATTCTGTTGCATGGCCTGGAACTGAATTCCCATGACGTCTTCTGCTCGGTGCAACACAAGCCATAGTAGCATGGCGGTGAAGGGCTGGCGTTCGATAACACTTGATCGGTTTACACAGTGACTTCTTTATCCAGTGGTAATTAAATGAAATCATTGTTTCATTACATAGCCAGATTAATACACACGTAAGAGACACAAAGAATTATGATTGGCTTTAGGTTTTACCATGTTTCAATTTGTATAGAATTATCAAAAAAGACCAACAATGAAGGATGGATGATAAAATTCACTGTGTGATCTGGGTAAAATGAAACATGTTACAACAGTTATTTCTTTATTAAAAGTAGAGATTTGTCTTAAGATCTGGCCAGTGACTGACTTAGTAAAATGGTACTGACATTATTATTTTTCATGATTCATTACCATCATTTGATGTCAGTTATGATTACAGTGTCTTCTTTTTTTTTTTTTTTCTCCCCAATCTGCTTTTCTAATCATTTTAATTGAAAGGCAGCCAGCACACACACACACACAGTTTGGTCGTACTGAGCACCAGCGTTCGTTAAAAAGCTGCACAGTGTCTGTAAAATATTCTCATTTTGCTTTGGGAACATTCAGTTTCACTTCTGGAACCAATTTGAACAGCTGTGGGGGGGGGGATTGTGTGCGTGTTCAGGGCAAGTACATTTTTTCTCGTGAATATCAACCACATCTAGTTAACTGGCTGTTTAAGCGACGTTAGCCTTAAGCACAAGGGCAGCTTCCAGTAAACTGACAAATGTTACTCTTTCAGATCATTTTCTCTGTTTTTACCAGTGGGTGGTCACTGTGGTAACGTAAGCCACAAACATGGTGTCACGATGCTCTTTGCTGGCAGAGAGCCCCAACCTTTAAAACATCACATCTCGCACTGACCTTGCTGCCCCTCTTCCCCCCCATCTCCCCCAACCACCCCAATCTCCCCCCACCTTTCCACTGACACACAAACAACATCTACAACAATTACGTGTCCAGTTTCTACAATTGGCCTTGATTACACTGGGGATTGTGCAGCAGATCCTTAAGCAATGGCTGACCATTTGCTGATCCATGTTGTCACAAGAAGTAAAATATCAACATGTTGTTACTGTGCTCAGACAAGGCCCAAAAGAGAAACTTTACCATTAATCAGCATGAAAACATCAACAAAAACCAACAACACCAGCCAAAGCCTGAGATTTGACAACAATTTTCCAGTAACAACTAAAGATCCTAATAATGAAACTGAAAGATTAAGAAGAGGAACTGAGGACAAGGCATGGATAAGGAGAAGATTATCATTCAATTTGGGGATTTTTTTTTAAAATACAGCAAGTAAGCAACTACAGCTGTGCAATTTAACAGCCTTCTGACTTGGGGATTAGTTAGATTTCTAAAAAGGGCAAAATATGACCCTAAGAAATCCAGAAATCTCATGTAGCATCATCCAAATTCTGAAATGGACCCATTTCACACCATGAATCTGCTTTCAAAAGCATTAGGGCAGCAACAAACTATTATTTTGAACTGCTGATTGATCAATCAATTAATTGTTTGGTCTATAAAATAGTGAAAAAATGACCATCACAATTTCCTACAGCCCAAGCTGATGCCATCACATTGCTCATTTTGTTCAACCAAGGGTCCAAAACCCAAAGATATTCAGTTCACCATCATACAAGACAAAGAGAAGCAGCAAGTCCTTGAGATTCAGAAAATGGAATTAGAGAATGTTGGCAGAGTAATTTTCTGACAATTAACTAATTGATCCATCAACTAATCGTTTCAGGTCTAAAAAACATTCATTTATCTCGTTCACACAGCCGGTGCCATATTGTGGCAAAGTGGGAAGCGTAAAATCACTGTCAATATAGAGGTTGTGCCGTTACAGAGGTGGTGCCAGAATCAGAGTAGAAAAGGCAGTGCAAACATTTAATGTAATCTATAAACTTTGTCACTCGGCTCCGATTCATTTCTGCATGTCTGACATCGACACTCCTTCTCCTTCCCCCCTGCAGAGGGACTTTGGTCCTGACTGTCGTCTGATTGAACGCATCGAGGAGAACAAGTACAACACCTACGCTTCAGCAGAGTGGCGCAACAAGAAGAAGCACATGTTTGTGGGACTGAACGCCAACGGCAAGCCAATGAGGGGGAAGAAGACACGGAGGAAAAACACAGCCACTCACTTCCTGCCCATTGTGGTACAACCACGATGATTGGACATATCAGCCACAAGAGAGCTCTGCAGACTGCAGGGTATCGGACTTTTATGGAGTTACAGCGATGGCTACATTGGACAGATCTGAATCAGATCTGAATGATGCACTGAGGAGGAAAAGAATGGAAACCATGGACATTTTATCTCTGTTGGATAAAGACATTTCTATTTTTAAAGAAAAAATAAGATATATTGCTATACAATGTATATATTATTTTCTGTTTTAAGTTATCAAGTACATTGGCACAGTAGAAAATATGAAAAGAAATGACTTCTGTGCCAAAATGTGATCTGTAACTCACATTACTAGATTTGTGTACATGTGAAACGCTTGACTGGGAAGAAATAGAAAGACAGAAGGCAAAATATGTAAGAGAAAAAGAAAGAGAAAAGAAGAGGAAGTATTGACAGAAAAGGAGAAGAAAAAAGAAAATGAAAAGGATGAGAAAGTTAGTCAAGAACACAACAGCAAGTCTAACACTATCTTTTTTTCCTTTAAATTTATTTATTTTGTGTAATATTTAACAAACAAAAAAAAGGACAAATTCTTGTCTTTTTTACCATTTATGCTTCTCTTTTTGAATACTAATCATTTAAACCTGAATAAATATAAAAAATATATTTGTCTTTAAGTTGTTTGACTTTGAATCCTTTTAGAGATTTTCACGGTTCAATTATTGGTTGTTCATATTGTAAATACACAGCAAAGAGATAGAAATAAATACATATATGAACAAAACATTCAAAGGAAATTGATCCAGGTAATTGATTCACTGTACTCTGTTAATACTGATGATGCTACGCTGTAGTACAAGTTGAATGGTGTTTAGTCCATCTGCTGATAAAGACAGTGAGATGAGAATTATGAGAAAATATTTGAGCATGAAAGGTCATTCTTGACCTTTGAAATACATCATACACATAGATCTCATGGTCTTCACTGGCGGATGCTCAGTTTGCCTGGATGGAGCGAACTCCATTCAATGATGAATACTGTGTGGTTGAAATCTTCAAAGCTAGCAAGTGGACCATGATTTAAGATTATTCTGTTAAACTACCATTTCAAAAAAGGTCAAGAATGACTTTTCATGCTCAAAGATTCAAGCATTTTGGCTACTCAAAAGCACCTTAATCAGCTTTATCCAAGTAATCAGTGTCTAAAACAAACTGAGTAAGTCAGTGGAGAACTTTTAGAAAACCAAGGAACCAAGTCAGGAATCTGTAAGAGATTAGACTTTAGAAAGAAGCCCAGCAGACAACCTGGTTGATGAGTTCAGGGGTTTTCATTTCTTGCTGCAAAAACCTTACAAGTACACATGGCAAACAGGGCTTCCTGGAGGATAAACACTGTCTTTTATGCGATAACAACAAAGACAAAACATGCTTTAGAAATGGCTGACACACACGCACACACACGGAGACACACTTGGGCGGCTGGGTAAAGAGGTGTGTGTATCAGTGTGGTCTAGCAGCTGGGGAAAGCCTCCTCCTTGACCTTACTTGTCTGAGACCTGTTGCTGTGCTGTGCCCCCCCGAGACAGAGAGACACATGGAGCAGGGCATATGGTATAACGTAAATATCACTCCCTTGTTTATCACCTGATTCTAATTAACTATGATGTCATGTTTTCTTTATTCTTCTCTTGCTTTCCCTCTCTTTTTCTTAAGCTCCCTTGCTCGTGTTGTTGCCGTCTGTGTCCTGCGATTTCCCTCCGCGCTGCATTCACTTTTTTTTTTGATTGTTTTTCAAACTTTTGTCATGTCTTGGTACAGTTCAGATGGATTCCAGCAATTAGCGGGATCAGACCTAGAGCAAGGTTATCACACACACACACACACACTTCCTCTGCCCAGGGCTGCAGCAGTTGTAATTTGTTCATTGCATCCATCACCTTCAACTCTCTGCCATCTGTTTCTCTCTCTCTGTGTGTGGAAGTTTAATTTCCGAGTATGATGGAATCCACCAGAGTCTGTCCATCCTGCTGTTACTACAAAAAGGTCTTCGATCCTCTTTTTGTGCTCAGCACTCAGTGCCTAACACTCATGTCAAAACGTGAGTAAGTATGATGCATCAGAGGGCGATTCAAATTTCCTTTCATCCTCCCAGGGCATCTAGTCCTTTGTTTATATGATTACTTGGGTGTTCTGTAAACGACATATCAAGTACAATTACTTTGAAATCTGTTCAAGACACTGATCCCCCTCCTCCTCCCTTCTCCCTCCCTCATAAAGTTCAAGGGCTGGCATTCCTAAGCCAAGATGTTTTTATTATTTGGTGGTACAACTTCCCATTTAAGTCCCTATTAGAACATGGAAATCTGGACTTAAGCTCAGATATTTGAGACAAATCCGTCCACTTGTTCATTCAGGGAACTTGGAATCAAGTCTGCACATATATAATGTGTAGACTTCTTGGAATAGCTTGATGCATTTTTATTGCAACTTTAACATGACTTAATGTGCTCTTGCATTTACTCATAATGCATAACAAGGCCAGACTTTAACACAGGGCATTTATCCAAGACAGATGTTCCACACTGATTATCAACCCCAATGACATCGGAGTTGGTCTGTTCAGCGGCACCATGCCACGCATCATTTCTCCCATTTTCACAGTGCACCTAACATGTTTCTAAAAACTGTTTGCCAATGTCATTTTTTAGTGTTGTGCTTGGGTATGTTTGGTTAGTGTTTGGTTTGTTGAGGCATGTGGCGAGGCTCAGTATGTGGTTTCTGTTTTGACTACATCAGGATCTATCGGACCTGTGTCGGACCTCAAATGAAACGTACACCATCGGCTTCACACGTTCACAGCTCTTCTGTTTGCTCCGAGAGTCTTGTGGCCGTGCGACCTGACCGCAGCAGCAGCTGTGAATATTTTACTTCCCGGGGAGAGAGAGCGAGCGCGAGAGAGAGAGTTAGCGAGCTTTGAATCTGAGAAAGACGTGTGGGTTTGGAGAAGAGGTGAATAACTGAAAGAACCACAGTCCTGGGGGCATTTACGGCAGTCAAGGGGGGGGAGAGCGCGAGAAAGAAAGGGAGGAGGGGAGATGTTTGCTGAGAGGGCAGCAGTTTGGACGGGATGCCAAAGGGTGAAAGGAGGGGGTGAGTGGTTGAGAGGAAGAACGGGTGATGGGGGCGATTAAAGGAGTTGCCAGAAATTTTGGGGTTGGAGAGTGTATGTGTGTGTGTGGGGGTGGTGGTGGTGGTGGCGGCTTGAAGGGGTATTTACAGAGGTAAAGAGGGTTTGGGGGGTGGGGCAAAGGGGCAATCATTGGAAGCAGACCAAGGGAGTTCCTGGAACCCAGGAGGTGAACCTGGAGTCCTCCTCCTCCTTCGTGTTCAGCTCCTTATTTAAGTTCTTTTTTTCACTATTTAGTCCTCTATAGTTCAACTCTTTGTCTGTCTCTTTGTCTTTGACAGTTGAATTAATTAATATTTTATATATTAACAATGAATCACTATGTGTAAAGTAAAATGGGTTGCTTGTACTGACAAACCCACAAAACTAACAAAACTCTGAAGCTCTAAAGAGCTTTTTAGCCTCACATAATAAACTTTCATTTAATATCACATATTTCACTGTTTTGGTTTTACTGGTCAACTCAAATGGTTACGTCACACTGCTCCAACCAACCCCATTTCAGATAGAAGCAAGCAGCTATTTCAAGCAGAAAAGCTCTGATTAACTGACTGTATGCTAGCTGTCCAGACAGACAAAGTTAGCAACTAGCTGGTGAGGAAAGTCCAACATCTTGCTGCTAAAGAGACAGATAATTTTCTCAGAAGTAGGTTGAGACCAAAACAAAACCAAAGCATTCATTAGTTACCCAGAGCGGATGATAATGTTGCTGTGCATCTGCTGGCCATGTAAATAGGCAACTGTTTGCTAACACGTTAGCCATAACAACTAATGCAATTACATGTAATGGCTGTGTGTCCGACAGCTTGTTTTGGAGTTGTGTCCCTAGTGGCCAAAAATGGTAATTAGTCATGTGTTAAACTTTACTTTTTAACGCATGATACATTTTTTATTTTTAATAATAAACTTCTACTTATTACTCATCACAGATGGAATAAAACAGTAGTAGTCATGTCAACAGGTATGTATTCACTTCAAGACATTTGGCTCAATGTGCCGCACAATGGACGAAACAAGCTGGACATGTTCATTTTGTGTTAGCTTGCCAGCTAAAATGCTTAAACCACTGTTAAGGATAGTGGGTGTCATATGCTTTACAGATTGTAAAGACCCTTGAGGCAAATTTGTGATATTGGGCTATATAAATAAAATTGACTTGACTTACAGTACAAGAGTTTGTAGAGTGATGCTACAGAAGTACACAGTATATGGATATTAACTTCACCTGCTCTAGTGTACTGTGATGAAAGCGAGCTGAAAGGTAGATAGCTGAAAAGGCTGGTGCTCAAGATGTTTAGCTACCAGTATTTTCAGGTAAGCTAGCTAGCCACACAGTCTCTCTCATTGCTTTCACAGCCAACTGTTGCCCTGGACATAAATGAATATATCCATCTCATTATTATAAGCACAAGGAAAATTGGAAATGTTGATCTGGGAAACTAGAGCTGAATAAATAAATGATTAAACCTGAGCCAAAAAAAATCTGAAAACTAAGGAGGTAAAAAAAAAAGAAAAAAGCGCTAGAGAGATAAGAGTGAAATAAATGAAGCTGAATTTATCTCATAACATTTTACAGCCTTTAGTCACTTACAGGACTACCACCTTGTCTTCGTTCTTAGATTTCCCAATTTAGTCTTGTGTTTTTACTTGTTACAAATGCCTGTGTCATTTGATATTTAATAATATGCGTTTTCTGAAAAGCACGTCAAAACCTGTAAAAGGAAGTTATTTGCAGATGCCGTGGCACAATAATAAATTGAGCTTATAAGTCCCCCTCTGGGATTCTATTTTTCCTTTTTAGTGACGTGTCAGCAGACTTAAACACCCTGAAGTTTAAATATAGAAATAAGGTTCATTCCATCTCATTTGTCAATGTGCTTCTCACTCACACACACACACACACACACACACACACACACACACACACACAGTCACATCAAGTGGTTCACCCACCCCCACCCCCGACACAAACACATACACTGCTCTGCGTTTTCCGTCTCCCTTTCTGTTCTGGTTCAGAGGCGATCTGTACCTGGAGCACAGACTCAGCTCCAGCTCCATCTTCACATCTCCTGAGGGCTTCAAGTTTCCTGCAACAGGTGGCTCAAACATTTGCCTTGGCCTGCACTGAGGTGAGGCCTCTGTTTATCGATTCGGAAAGAGTGAGGAGAGTTAGGGGAGGGAGGGAAAGACAGAAATAAAAAAGAAGGGGGGGGGGGATAAAGTTAAAGCATGTCGGCAGGAGAGAGAAATATTCAAGAAAAGTCACTCCGACACAAGAGTCCCAAAATGTCGAATGTGTTTCATCTTAATGCATTTGCTACACGGAGATAAAAACAAGAATGTAAACATGTATTTTGTACTAATATTTTAGTCAAAGCTTTGATAAACCTATGAAACATTTTCCAGAGCCTGAGCCAGAGCAGGGCCAAAGTGAGTCTCCTCTCGCAGGTTTTTCCTCATCTCATTCCGGTCTCTCTAAATTCATTTTGTTTCACCTTTCTGTCCTCTGCTCTGCTTTACCTCTCCTCTCCTTTCCTCACCTTTACTCCCCCCCCTCTCCAGAGGAATATGCCTGCAGTCTAAATGAAAATATATTTGTTGTTTTTGTTGGCCTTCTCTCCTCTAACTCCACTGGCGTGATTTAGCCTTAGACCCAGGGTCGCTGGAAGCGGCTATGGTAGCAGAAAGCCTCTATTAGTCCTTGATCACTGGCTGCCTGACAGCAGAGTCAACATGCAGGGCATTAGGGCCTGACATGGGATCAAATAAAGACTAATTTACTGGGTGTCTGTATGTAGTAAAACCACATTAACCATTCCCTTTCCCATTTTTGTTTAGCTGAATTGGATAAATGAATCGATTAAATGAACAAGAGGGGCAGTTATTTTTTATTGTAGCAAAACACAGAAAAAGAAGAACATTTTAACAACATATTTTCCCAATGGTAAGAGATGGGCAACTGATAAATTTAAAAATGATATATAACATTGGTTTCATTTAAAGGCAACATGACTGCCAACCAGATTTCTTTCCACTGGAAGGCACTGGCTGATTTAAAAGAGGATTTGGTTGAATGTCATGTTTACATTGGAGTGTATAGATTCTCATACAAAGCACCAGAAGCTGTTATGATAGAAAATACCTTTACCGTCTGCTATTTATTCATGTGGATTTTCATGCACAAAAGTGTCAAACAGATTTAAATCAGAACATCACTCTCCCTGAGGGAACTTCAGACCTCCAAACTTGAGGTGAAGAGGTTTGTAGGATGGATTCAATGTATTTAGACATTACTGCTGTGACCCAAAATAACCACAAAGTGATAATGGCAAGCTTACACAAGGTCACTGTATTTGCAGTACTCTCTCTATTCTTTATCATGTACCACATGAACCAAGTACCACAGAATCAAACAAAAGTTCCTCCAGTGCACCTTATGCTTTCAACAAACTTTCTTTGGACAGGCTCAAAGTTGCTGAGCAGATTCAAATGATATTTTAAATCCCCACACCTTTCCATCGTCAAAATTAGGGGGGCTGTGTCTGACAATTTTACTAACTGAAAAACCCGAAACCGGTGATCCGCCATTCACTCATGCACATATATTGGTCTAGTGTGTGGAGGTGAGAAAGCAATATTTTATTCTCCATTCTTAACACAACTATATCTGTCACTTTTCCTGTGTACAACCAAGTGCAACACTATGAATGCCTGACAGGAGAAGTCATCCAATATTTAAATGATTGTCGCATCTCGTCCCTTGCTTTTCGCCTTTTCATCTCGCCTTTGAGTGCGTCTGTTCAGAACAGCTATAAACACTTTTGCCTTTTGACGTGATTGGACAACCCATCACACAAACTAGCTCTTTTATAGTATACCCCAACGTAGAAATCACTGAGATTCCTTGGTCCGGCACATATTTTATGTATGCTATGCAAATCTGGTATGAAATTCTGTGGAGCTGCAGCAACCAGAGGGAATTTAAATGTCAAAAAATTAGTTACCACAAATTGGATTCACTTTCATTTGGAGAATGAGTCCTGTGCAAAGCTCTAATATGTCCAGCATGTACGTGTATTTCACTGTGATGGAGATCCAAACTAATAACTTGTAAACATTTTATCATAAGTCTAGGATTGTGCAGCCGTGGTGGAAATATGTTGTATGTATACAAGTGCTTTTTAGTTCTTAGCTTGTTGGTTTTCTTGATTTTTTTTTCTAACAAAACACATGTAGAATTACAGCTACCCATATGGTTTTTCTGTTCAGATCGTTGGTAATACAAGGAGTGGCGGCTGAGGTTGGTGTGTTATATGTGTGGTGAGAGTGTGTGTAAAGCAAGAACAGACTGAATGTGCTCAACATGAGGTAAGGTGGCTAAAGGAGTTGAGTGGGTTTTTTGTGGTGATGTGGGGAGATTGCTGTGGTACAGGCCTGCAACAGGGTTGTTGTCAGTTATTTTAGTGGTGTGTGTGTCTGTGTGGGAGCCGATTTACTCTACATTTATATCGAGTTGGTCTTACAAAACTTTTAAAACAGTAAAACGCAAATACATATATGAACTGTGTAAGTGAGAGAAATGTTTTATTTTAAAGCTGCACCTTCCAATATGTCAAAATCAGCATACACAGTCTTTTTGTTTCCTTTCTGAGTCCTAAATTTCCCCCATTCAGTATCCACGCAACGATTCCCTTGAAAGGCTGTGTCTGCATTCTGATCAACATAATGATCACACAAAGAAAGACACTGCAGTGAAGTCTCTAGGTCTTGTTGAAGCCTTTCCAGGTAATTTCTTGGTGTCTGACCAAATAGTAAAAAGGTAATATTTTAGGTTCCCCGTCGTATACTTTGCCGATAATGAATCAATCATCATCATCATCATGTACTTGGGAATATCTACTAGTCACTAATGTCTTTGTGAGTGGGAGTTAAACTGATTCCCCCCCCCCNCCCCCCGTTTGTTCGCGTTTACTCCCCCTTGAGCTAAACTCCCACTGGCTGTTGCTACAATTGAGCTCATTCTTGGAGACTCTTGGACTACTTCATGACACACAAGCCAAGAAAATCAACACATCTGAAAAATAAAAGACTAGAGTACCGAATATTGAAACCTGTCATACATGATCATTTGCACAGACTGTTGAGACCAAGTGTCCGTCGATCCCTGACTCAGCTCGATGGTGGGAATGTCTGATTTGGGGTTTGGAATCGGCGTGAAGATAGTCTGGTATGGCACGGTGTTAGATTTGTGTGGTAATAAGCAATATGTGGTTTTGCACTAAGAGGGGTCTGTGTGGGTGCACCACATCAGGAGTTTAAATGGCATAGTGGAGCCTGTAGAAACATCAGCCTCAGGATGTAGGCATGCATCACAGTGGAGGGCTGTGTTGCATCACACCGTATATCCACAAAGCTATGAAGACCAGAGGGGTGTCTCACGAATCAAGTTCAACGTAGTTTCACAATAAAACTATTTATGGTCAATGCAAGGGGTTAAACTGAGTCATACAGTGTTGGATTCGAGTGGAAATTGCTTAGCTCAGTGTGTGTTACTGAAAAAGAGATTATTAAAAAGAGAGACTACTAAAAAAGATTGAGCCTTTTTTCAACTTGCTTCATGTTGTCTTCACGCTCAATCTCTACCGGCATCAGAAATTTGTAGGAGAAAACACCACATGGTATTCTCTGTAGCCACCGTAGCCCTGACATGTAGGATTTTTTTGAGGAGGTGCACATCAGTGACCGTGTAGTCACTGTAGTTAAAGCCATAACCCCTAAACGCTGAAGAATAAACAAAGCTTAAGTGCTGACAACAAGACACGACGACAATCCCCACACAGATTTTTAAGATAATCATGAATTTTATACCGTCAGCTCAGTGAGCAGAATCAGGTGATTTAGCATTTTTCAGCCTTGATTCAATGTTGATACATACTGTATTGTAGAAATAACCCTATTTCAGGCATGAAAACTGACTGATTGGAGAAAAGCTAAAGTACTACAAGTGTAGTATACAGGAGAAGTTCTGTCAGTGTTGTAAGGTGAAAGTTATTTGTGAAATTCTAAAGAAAAAATTATACTACTATACTCATATTTCTGGATATTTTCAGTCAGTAGGTAATTTAAAGGAGCCCTGGCAAGTTTAATTTTTAGTCTCTGTAATAAATATTAAGTAGTTGAATTGATTTGGGGCTATTTATGACAACTAACAGTTAAGTTCATAGGCAGTTTGAAAAGTGACTTTCTGTCAAAATGGTATCTGCTGGTGATGTCCTCAGTCCTTTAAATACAATGTTTTCTTCAGCTGAGGCTTTTATTTAGATTTCTGACAGTCTCAACATAACCTGCTTGGGAGCCGATTCGTTGTGCAATGACCACAATGATCCCTTTCAGCATGAAGCACCACCATAAAACCAAAAGGTTGGGGTTAAGCCTTTAGTTAACTTGCTAACCCACTAATCTTACTTGGTGAGCCAGGACATGGCCCTGACAAAATAATTTCACCCATTTCTCTCCCCTCCTCTCTCTGCTTCAGAATAAAACAATGCCTGCTTCATCTCGGCCAAGCATGCTCCAGCTGGGCCTCACAGAAGGGTAATCATGGAGAAGATGAGTCCTGTGATGGTTTGGTTGTGGTGTGTGTGAACGCACACATGTGTGCGCGCATGCATGATGTGGTCCCAACAGCACAGAGCCCACAGGAACATTGATGAGGTTTTCAGTGATGCACTTTGCCTTTCAGCACAGTAGAAGACGTCTCATTGATGTCATATTCTGCAAGTGCTCCATGCCAGTGTCTCATCGCTGGACTGCAGACACACACCATGTCTAACTGTTCTGCATTATAATACAGGTTCAAGATGCTAGGAAAAACAGGGGCCTTTAGAAGAGTCCAAATTAGTAATTTATGAAGCAAGAATGTTTTGGCTATTTGTTTACACTGAAATGATAGTCAAACTGCAATCTATTAATCAAAAGCAAGCTAAATAAACGTACTTGATGAATTATAAACAAACAGCCATCCTCATGCAGGTGAGCCAGGACTGTAATGCTACACTTCTGTTTCAGTTTAGATTTTACTTTGTGTTTATCAAAGTGCAGCTAATTTAAGACAAGCTTTTGTTTTCATTTCTTAGTTTTAGTTGTACTAACAAATGATAAGTAGAGGTAGTGTGATGATGTCTCAATGGTAAGAGCACCCTGAGTGAGTGTACATATTACAGTTTAAAAAAAAAAAAAAAACCCAGAAAAAACACAAAAAATAAAAAGATCTCATGGCAAACATAAAACACATGTTGGCTCCATATGAAAGCAATAAACAGCTTCTGGCCCCATGTCCCCAATTCCAGCCGTCATACACGGCGAGCGTAGATAATAGCAACGATGACTGCCCAAAACACATTTATTGCATTTAATTATTTAGTATGGTGCTTTCAAGCCCTCAAGGGTATATGAGACACAATCGTTCACCATTAATCACACTGCTTGAAATCCTAATCAAAGTCATGTGTGAAAGCTTAGTGTAATCTTGTGTAATGAGTTGATTTTGCTATTATAATGTATGATGCCATACTCATCTCATTGGCTTGAGATGAGAAACTGAAATGCTATATTATAATTTAATCTTTTCACATTGGATATTTCTTTATAGGTTATAAATCCAATAATACCATGTTCAAAACTATATTTGATTTTAATAGTCCCTTTTTAATAGAAGTCAGACATTCACTTGCATATAAGATCAGTATTTACTCTACATATTTTATCAGAGTGCGTGCAGGTGACTTCACTATACCTAGTATGCTTGCTGCTACAGTAGCTATATTGTGTCCTTAGCAGACACTGGCTGGCTAGTGCCCTGAGGGTTTTCACCACAGTCTGGCAACCTAATTCACACATGGACACACAAATCATCGCTGCTACAGCTTTAACAAATAAAACTAAAAGACAAACCGTTCCACAGTACATTCTTGCCCGTATTTTTCTAGACACTGTGGACAATAGTACCAGACATTAACTTCAAAACTAAAAGCTTAAACAAGAGAAAACAAAAGGAAAAGCCCTTCCTGAAAAGATTTGGCTTTATTAGACTGTCAAAAATGATGGCCGGCTAATAGGAACCGCAGGTCGCAGGAGACTTTGCGGTCCGAGTCTAATGCAGTCAGCCTCACAGCCTTTTTTTTTTTCTCCCCACTGTGGAGGGAACAGTGGTTATGGCAGAACAAGACTAGGACAGGCAACCACAATGTCACTCACAACACTGTGCCCAGACTCTGTGTGGGTACATGTGTGAGTGTGAGCAAAAAAGGCATTTCTATGCGTTGTAAAAGCACTATTGCTGCATGTAAATCTGTAAGTACGACAGTATCAGTGTGTTGTGTCTCTCATCCATCACGCAAAGCTGCAGTGGGACAACTAACCACCCCGCCGTTTGATCACTAGCCTCAAGACTGTGCGAGGACAGCGCTGGTTTAGACTGGCATTCTTCATCTATCCCCTCAGGTCACCTACAGATCCAGATGTGAGATAGCTCGTAACCTACAGTGACTCTGGTGGCGTCTGGTGGGGACCTCCAGCAGTTCAAAGTGTTTTGAGTTTGCAGCTGTAGAATTTGGCGGGAAGTGTTATTTTGCTGGAATTAGTTAACCTCTGTTGTACTTGTGTGTCAAAGTTGAGTTGGTATTTGTGTGTGTGTGTGTGTGTGTGTGTGTGTGTGTGTGTGTGTGTGTGTGTGTGTCCGTCCCATAAGGGATGTCAGACTGTTTCATAAAAGGGCTTCTAAATGCTGTGCTGCTGCTGGCTGTTTGTTTGGAGAGAAAACAAGCCGAATGAGACAGAGGAAAGAGACTCTTCAATTTCCTTATCTCTGATTCTCCCTGGTAACTGTCCAATATCCTTTGTGTGTGTGCGTCTGTGTGTGCACCGTCTGTCTTCTCCTGCAGAGTCCAGTCTGTGCGACCTGCATTCACAAGCAGCCTCTTTTGCTTTCCATAGTAGCAATCTCCATATGGCATTTCTTGCATAAAATGTACCAGATAGAAATGACAGCCCAAGCTTTTTCAAGAGTTTTCACGTTACTTTACAGTCGCAACACACACACACACAGTTGTTGATATGCTTATATCCATGCAAACACTGGCAAATGTACAGTAAACTACTATAGGATACAGACACACATAATTACCGTTCATATGCACGCACACACACACACACACAACAAATGTACATTACATTTAAGCGCAGACGTCATCACAATGCTTGCTACAGGTTTGGCCTGATCGTGCTCACTTCCATGAGTCTTTCATAAGATGGGACCTGCCCCTTACTGTGTCTTACTCCTGCCCCATCCAACCTCCCATGTTTGTCATCTGATGACTCTCTTGTGCAACAACACAATGAACTGAGATGAATGTACAAGACTTAAAAGAAAACTTTTTTTTTTTTTTTAAATGTCATAACGAGACATTTGAGAAAGATTTGTTTCATTTCACCCATATTTAAGACTCACTGAGGTCAGAGACCCCTTTTGCAAAGTAGACCTGGCCAAAATGGCAGCATAAAAAAAATTGCAGACGAAACTATACACACACAAAAACAAAAACAAAAAAAACAAAAAACAAAACTGCAACTCTTAAACTCTGCCAGTTATCAGCTTCCTCAATTTAATTTGCTTCCGCAGACTATTTCTAAGTGCCAGACTGCAAGATGAACTGTGAGATTAGTTTACAAAGATGAAGAGGATTATCACATGATACCACATTGGCCCTCTCACAGTGACCATATAAAATACTGTATATCACTACTGCTGTTGCTACATAGCTTTTGTTTATCTGGCGTTCTTTCTCCCCACCTCGACTTATTTTTGTTGGAGACTATGCAGAAGTACAGCCATGCTCTCAGAAGCGATGGGATGTACAATTATTAACCCTTTAAGACCATGTTTCCAGTTTTCATTTACTCCATCCTGCTTTCTTGCCCTCTTCTCTATACCCTTGTCATTGCATCCCTGTCTAGCTATCCTCACCCTGACATCTTATTGGCCGTCTCTTTCTTTCTCTCTCCCCCGTTGTTTTACTAGCAGAGCTCTCCCAGCCAGATGTACTCTTTAGTCAGAGTTTCTTACCTTGGCTTTAAAACTCAGGTCCTCCACATGATTTAAAAAAAAAAAAAAAAAAAAAAAAAAAAAAAAAAAGAGTCAGGGACTGAAAACAGACTTCAAAAGAGGGGGGATGAGGGACCTCAGGGGGAGAAGGAGAGAGGGAAGGAGGGACAGACTGAGTACCTAATGATGACGATACATTTAGTTTCATGTGTATTAAAGAAGACATAGCAAATCTCACTTTAGAAATACAGCATAGATTTAGTAGTAGAAGTATTTACAAGAGTACATTCAGTTTCCAGTTTATTATTAGGTACACCTAGCTAAACTAATGCAGTCTAATACAACAGTCCTCCAATAAATCCTAGATTCATGAAGGTTATAATGTTTTTGTTTTGTTTGGGAGGATGTGGTTTGTGGTGCTGTTGAATTGTATCGCATTTTACCGACAGGTGTTATTTTGTGCACCCCATTTATATCAATGAGGGTATGCTAAATGTATAATGCAATACAAACCTGTTTTTGTTTGATTAGGAAGATACTGAAGGCAGTAAATATTGATGCTGTGACTAAAGAGGGGATTTGCTGGTTCTCAGTAGCTGTTGTGACATGCTTCTGGAGGATACGTCACAACCTGATGTCTGGTCGCCTACTGTATAAGACAGGATAAGGCACCGAACCAGTCCTGCTCCTGCTGGATGCCACTGAATAACATCTGAACGTCTGTTTCCTATCATCACGCCACAAACTGTACAGATTATTGTCTGTCAGATTTGTTCATACAAGTGTTTCCCACCCGCAGAGTTGAAGGAGTGCTTTAACAAAACAATTTATGGATCACTGCAGTGATCCATAAATCCAGGCACAAGGACAGCCAGAGACAAATGGCAGGATCCTGTTATTTACGGTGCGGGAGGTACCCTCTGGGATTGGGCCCCCTTTGAATTGGTACATGGACGTGGCCACAAACCTTGAGGTGTCTTTGACCTATAATTAAACAAAGCTGGATAGTCCGAGCACCTCCACCACACTGCAACTCCCCATAGAGTTATGATGTGGTCTTGCTCCTAAATCCTGTTTGGGCGCAAGTTTTTTCAGGCAGAATGGAAGCAAAGCTGAAAATGGGAGTAATTGATGAATCCCACAGTGAATGGTGCAGCTTTGTTTATGTGCTCCAGCAAGATTGCTCTACACGCTGCTGTGTGAACTTTTGCAGTATGGATTCAGTGTGGAAATTTCATCCCAATCTTATGTTCAAGGTTGATGAACCCAGTTCCGACCAAATGACTTCGCTACGAGCTGATTGGCTGTTGAAACAGGCAACATGCCTTACGTTCTAAAACCAGCTGATGGTGATTTGACGTCGTAGGTGACGCCATCAGCCGGCTTGAGTCGAGCTGAGAGACCAGTTCACACCGCTGCAACATTCTGAAACAGTTTCGTCTCGTCGTGAATCTTTGGTCTGAACTGGCCTTAGGAGTTACTGGCAGGTAGCCAGTCCTCTTTACACCATGTGGTGTACAAATTGTCACATGGCCATTCAGATGTTGCTGCTCGAGGACATGCTATGGTTCAACAAGTGATACATATTTATCTTACAAAAATAAAAATTTTAAATAAAAGAAAGGAGACAAAACTTTGATACATTGACAGACCGCAAATACCACCTTGAATCCACAGATATATCAGCATGAACAGTTTAAAATCATCAAAGGTTTTACAACACATCTGTCCCCAGGTGAACAACAAGGGCCAGTAGTCTGATTGTAGATCCCCTTCAGTCTCTGAAACCCAAATCCTCTCCAATGCACCAAATAACACACACATGCACTCCAGCTGACTTTAATAGGTAAACAGAGATGTTTGATGGCTGAATATGACAGTAGTAATATGCAAATGTAGAGAAACATCTGGCCAATGTCATGTTAAATGGTGGAAGCCAAGAATATTTCTTTTTTGTGATGATGAGTCACATAATGCATCTGTTTGTGTGTGTGTCCAAGTACACCTGCGTGTTTAAAGTGTACAAATGAAACCTTATATCTGATATCAAGTAATGGCTCACTCTGTACACGTGGGAAGACTGGAATTAGAGAGAGGGTTTGGCAACAAGACTTTTTTAAAATGAAGAAGGGAGAGGGTGAAAATGTTGTGTAATTCTGGCAATGCTGTTGTTGTGTTTAAGGCACATAAATAATATCTGTTATTCCAAAAGAAAATCAAGTATAGACACAAAGTGTAAAGTGATCTGCTCCAAAATCATGACATCTATGTCAGTGATATGCAGCTGCATATTCAAATGCTGCTCTCATTCAGCGAGCATCACAACAACTTGGAAAAATGTTGTGTTTTATTCACATCTAAGAGCCCAAACTTTACATCATAGGTGCTCAGACAGATGTAACCCATTGAGAACTCAAGGATTTGACCCCAAACTGGGTCCTTGGTGAACTTAGTAGTTCACCTTGTTTCTGGATTGTGTTTAACTTAGATGGTTATGGGTCCTGACTCTGCATACATTTTGTCTGGATCATGAGCAATACATTGGTCATTCAATCAAAACGCAACCAATTACCTGAACTTGAAAGTGCCAGCTACTGTACTTTTATTATATTCAGGGTTGCAACTAAATTATTTTCATTATTAGTCTGGTGATAATTTCCTCGATTAATCATTTGGTTTGAAAAAAATAAAAAAAAATTTAAAAAAAAATGCTGAGACAACATCTTCAAATGTCTTGTTTCTACAGTCCAAACCCCAAAGATATTTTGTTTCAATGTCATAAAAAAGCAGCAAATCCTCACATTGGAGGATCTGTAAGCAGAGAAAAATGTATTGAAACATTTTTAATTAATTATTAAAAAACAGCAAACTATTTTCTGTTGCTCGACTAATTGATTCGTCAACTAATTGTAGCAGCGCTTTCAGTGGTTCAATATATTTGTGCTCTCGACAAAAATGATCAGCATTTCGATAAATAATCAAATGTTAAACTCCTGTGATGCTAATGTGAACTGGGAATGTGTCATCAGCAGTTTTTCCAACTGGATCAGTGATCCATAAGATAACAGACAAAATAATTGGATGTCTTAACCATTTTTTCTAAACCTGGGTCCATTTGGATGTGTTTTTTGTTTGTTTTTTGTCTGTTTCCGGTTTAAGTATGACTTTTCTGGCAATAAACAACTTTTCAGATGAATTGCTGCAAAACTCTAGGATGGATCTGGTAGTATAAAAGCAAAAGAGATGCAAGGCGTGCAGACATCTTCAACGGATACAATTCTAAAATTTAGAATTACATGCAGTAGATGTATGTGCATGGTATCATGATTTCAGGAAGACATTACCCCTTTTAAATATTACACAGTGTAGATAAAAAGGACAAAGTCGATGACAGGCGACAAATCTCATGAGCATCTCACACTACAACAAGTATCACAGGCCGCCAAGAAACCGTACATACATCAAGTTCTCAGTATTTCTCGCAGTCCCGCTTTTGACATGACACATGAGAGACAGAAGCAATGCATGGAAAACTACAAACACCAGCGAATCATCCAAGTGTGAAGCAACTTACACAACTCAGCCCAGAGCCTTGGACCAACCTGCTCATCAAAGACAGAGGGGGAATTACCCTGGCTTGGTGCGCGCGCGCGTGCGCGCGCACACACACACACACACACACACACACACACACACACACACACACACACACACACACAGGCAAACACAGACACAGGTCTAATGAGTCCCAGCTGTGAATGGTTGCGTGATACAGCAAGACAACAATTAATGTGGAGAGGAGGCAGGACATGTTGACCTACTAAACAGAGAGAGAAGAGAGGATGAGAGGGAGATGGAAAGATGAGGAAAGGTGAGAGAGATTAAGAGGTAGAGTTAGGGAGAAGATCAAGAAAGCGCAACAAAGACAGAGTAACTTACTACAGTAGAAAATAACAACCGTGTGCAAACGCTAGCAGATTACACTGAAATACTTCACTGTACGCTGTATTCTCTGAAATATTTGACACTAAAATATGAAAGAATTTTAAAAAATGAATTGCTGCATATAGTCTCATCCCTTGGCTGTTGGAGGGATGTAAGTCAGTGTCAGCTTAATCACTCTTGACAAGCTCCATACTGAAGAGAAAAGCCACTCTAAACAGAATTACCATGTGTTATTCTGAAGATCTGACACAGCTCAGATAATCATTGTGAACAGGATCTCTCACAAAGCTTGAAACCAGAGAAATTAAGGAAAAAACTTAAGGCTGAAAGTCTGTGTGTTTGAACTTTACTTTGCATCCTTTATTTCACCGGGGTGTTGACATCTCCGAGCCTGAGAATGTGCCCATATCCCCATAAAATTTCCCTCGGTACTGTCAGTGCCTGTAAAGTCAGTTTTTCATTATTTGTCAAAGGAGCAACTGTTGGCTTTGTAAGTTAAAGTTTGCAGATCTTGACTTAACATGAAACACAGCAGGTTTGTGGGATTTTGATTTTAGTGTGTTTAACCTCTGTCTGGAAAGTCCAAGTGAAGAAAAGCTATAGTATGCTGCTCACAAGTCAGAGCGAACAAATTGGAAACAACCTCAACCACATCTTTATCTTGTCACATGTCATGGTCTATTACTTTGTAAACATAAATCTTGACCTTGGAAACAATAAAAAAGAAAAAAAAAAGAAAACAAAAAGCAGTTGAAAGCTCTGGAAAAAGATAACTGGACCTTGAGTTACAATGGTCTAATCAGCCAGTTGTTATTTGCAACACAAATAAAAATGTAATTTACGTCTTACAATTATTTAATTTTCCTAAATGGAGGGGGCGTGTCCTAGAACACATGATTTGTATTTTTCCTAAACCTTTCACACTATATGATGCCAATCAAGTTCAGCCCAATTTAATATTGGGTTTACATGCGTCATTTTCCCCTTAAAATATAATTAATTGTTTTTTTAGTGATTTGGAGGCCTCATGCAAAGATTAAGATGAGGTAAACATTTCGGTGCATTAAAAAAAGTCTGATCTACAGTTCATGGCAATCCCTTTAAATAGGACAGAGCTTCAGAACACTTAAGACTGGTTATATCTCAGTCCTGCTTGGTCAGAAACAGAGTCAAGAAACTATCAAACTGGAGGCGAGACCATGATACGACCACATATAACTTCTCGAGTTCCACACGTCTATCCATCTCTCTACCTATCCATCCATACACGTTCTGTAGGAATGTCCTCCGGGCTCACTCAGTCATTGGGCTTGGGAGTATAAAAATGAATCAATTTCGACGTCTTTGCGAGACAACAGGAATGTATCAGGGTAGGCATGTATTGTCATTAAGAGGACTGGATGTCCTCTCAGGCAGCGAGGCTGGGTGTGTTGAAGTTTAACTGGCAAACAGCTCAAGAAGGAAACCTGAGAATGTAGAGCTCGCACTAAAATAATGCATCGTAAAGTTGCTGCACAGCACCTTATTATAGTTTGGGTGTACGGATTAGTTTGAATTTTAAAGTTATCAGAAGATGATTCATTTTCCATTGACCTGAGTGACTGATGTCAATCAAATGTGCTGCTGAACGATTCTCTATCACTGTCCATCAACAGCTAATCAGATAACTACTTTCCCTACTTCCATGATTCATTTCAGCAGCAAGTATTGGCATCTAATTTGTGGACTGTATAAACTAATCAAAAAATGTAATGTTTTTAAGGGCAACATAAAGCACAGGTCTAACAGATGCAGCCAGAAAAGAGCAAGCCAAGAGGCATGTGTGAATGAGGGAAAACTACTTTGGAAAAATGTACTTTTCCCCAAAATGAAGGAGTTGCTAGAAAAGACTTGGTGACATCATTGTGCTATACTGACATAGTTGAAATGATTGTTCTCAGGGATGGCTTTCAGGGATTTTGGCCACCACAAGAACTTGCCTGCCTCAGTAATGCTATACCCTTTCCATCAAAACCCATTAAAATTCTAGCAGGCCCTGGTTGTCCCTTAATGTAAACAATAAGAAACAAGGAATATGTTTGAACTTGTTCAAGAGAGCTCTGTGATTTCTGACTTTACACAAGGACCAGTCTCCTCCTCTTACACTTCGTCTCCCTCTTATGCATGTGCGCTTGTTATAGACATGTTTTGCAACATTTGTGCAATCTGAAATTGTAATGTATGTATTCTAATGTAGCGCTACACCGCACCTGTCAGCAAATAAAAACATATCTGGCTGAGAAAATCACCTGCCTAGTTTGCATCGCAGAAGCTGTAAAACAAACAAATAATGCAATAATCACCTCCCCACCAACATTTTAAGAGGTGAAGTCAACCACACCACAGCAGCTGGTCAAAACTTGTCCAAACACACACACCCCACACCCCCATCTGATACACACAAGCAGGCAAGCACATGAATATATAAACTCTCTTAACAGTTTCTTACGCTCTCCCATGCACACACGTGCACGCTCAGCACACACAATCACGCTTTCAGATTTGGCCACCCAACACTCATCTAGCTAATAAAGCTTTTGGGTCGCAGCCCAGAGGGGCTAGGTTGGAGGGGCTGGGTTTTAGGGGCTGTGTAGAGTAAACAGAGCTTTAAAAACAATAACAAGTCAGTTGTGAAACATTCTGACTTTGCAGCGGTTCTCTGGACTAATAAACTTTGTATTAGTAGGTGACTTTGAGACCTCGGGGGAAATGTGTGGAGGTGTTTGCTTGTGGAATACAACAGGGATCAGACAGTCTGGTGTCATCGACCCAGGGAGGACAACGAACACACCCGCACTGATGCACAGTCACTCAAACAGACTCACACTTATGGCTCATCATTTTCATTTTTACAGACTTTTGTTGCGTTTCTTGCTGCAAGAAGGCTGAAGTTCATTGTAAACATGTAGTACTTAGTAAGTCCCTCTAAGGCTGTGTTCACTAACAATAATACTGCATGAAACACACGGAATGCAGAAGCAGAGGGCTCGGGCAAAAAAAACAAACAAAAAAACAGTGTCGTCCACCAAAAAAGCTGAACCTGCCTCAACTTTTGCCACAACGCAATGCGTGTAGATTTGTTTGTAACGTCAACAGTGTGTTTCTACTGTTAACCTAGCAGTCCTTCACAATAGAGGAAAAAACTGTTGCCGTGATCATTTAAATGAGTTCTAAAATCCTGTCTCATAGTATTATAACTCCTTAAGCAGTGTTTTGACATCTGAAAAAGCCTTAAAATTATTTCGCTTCAATGATACCGTTTCAGTGATGAATCATTGAAACTGGTCTTCCTCTGTTGTATTTCAACGGTGCCCGAAACAACAACAACGACGCAGCACCTTGGGTTTTTTCCCCCCCAACAGAGGGCAACCTGGTAAGGAAATTTTAAAAAGGAACCAAGAAAGTGCTTGCATTGTACATTATTTTTCAAATTCCATTGTGTATTATTGAATTTTTAAAATTTGATTTACACACGCTTTTTAATATTCAAAATAAAACGCATAAAAACCCAGATTTTTTATAATAAACCCACATAGCCTACTCATAAACTTCTTTGCATAATTGATGTTGTGGTGAGTTCAGATTTGTTGTTGTAATTCTACTCTAAGGCAGTTTAGAAAGGCAGCATGCAGCCTCAACTTCATCCATGATTTTTCCATCTATGGTGTCATCTGTTCAGCACAGGTTGCTAGTTTCCTCCATTTTGCATTCTCGAAGAGGACAATAGCATAGTTTACTGGTGGGCAACAGGGAACGCAATAGATGAGAGTGACAGTGAACAGAGTCTGTTGCCCTTAAACACAGTGAATTTTGAATTTGATCATTACAGATCGAATATTTTCCTATGCTTGAATTGTAGTTAAAATTTAGAATAAAAAGTAACAGCCCTAACAGAAACACACACAAACATACACAAGCACACACACACAGCCATGTTCTGTTCCACTGAAGCTCAGGTCACCCCGCCTGACCACAGTCTCCACAGACCGGGGGAGAGATGAAATAATGTTCACACTGACAAAGAAAAAACACACTCTCCATCCAAAGAATGAGCAGGGAAAACAGGCGAGCGGCGCAGCTAGTGAGGTGGAAAAGTATTCCTCACACAAAGAATCGGCACAAAAGGCCAGGCACGCTGGAGACTGGAAGATGTAGCCACAAAACCCTGGCTCTGAAAACCACACAAAAAATAATAACTGTTGATCTGTGGAGGCTAGAAAAAAAAATAAAATAAAATAAAAAAAATCAGCTCCAAATGTGTTTTAATGTAAAGTAGTAAAATTAGAATGTCTGTCTAGAAATATCTGCTGTCTTTTTCCTAATCCGAGAGAGCAGTGAAAATATTAATACACCTCTTAGAACACGGAGGCAATGTTATTTCATCTGGATATTGAGTATCTGTGCGAGTGTTATGCATGTGCGAAATTACATCTAGGAATAGCCGAAATGACCCAGAAAAGCCAAGTTTAAAAACCACACACACAATGGAATCTGCACTATGTTTGTTTTGTTTAATTCCAGACCCCCAGTATGAGGACTGACAGAACAGTGAAACAGGAGCTGAACAAGGGCCAGACACAGCCAGGAATGAGACCAAAAAGTACTCACTCACACCTTCCTAAGCCTCCGCCGAGGTGCACTTTATCCGTCATATTTACAGCCATCCTGAAACCATCTCTCAGCAGAGCTTTCTTCAACAGAACATTGAACCGGGGCCGGGTCTACATTTACGAAGGTCGTTTTAGGGTCTCCTTGTGGTACTGTAGAAACGGGAACATTCACACAAGAGACATTAATCAACTAATAACCATTACAGAACCCAATAAACTTCTATGTCATTTTAATAAACTGATTCAAATGAAATTTGTTTCTATAATAGTGTCATAATGTGGCAAAAAAAAAAAAAAACACTGTCTTTGTAAACAGCTAAAAGGTTAGCACCACAATTTCAACGTTTCTACAAAAGAGCTGGATAATAGTGGAACAACATTGTGGATGAAATAACACTAAGAGACAAACATATACTTTCATATGAAATAAAACTTTAAATAAAATACATTCCAGAAGATCATTGCATTCATGATACAACACTAAGGCACCAGGAGGCCAAAAAAAATCTAATATGGAAAAAGAAGGCTCTGCACACTTATGTCCAATGCAAACTTTCAGTCACTAGACCTGAATTAGGGCAAAATTCTTAAATACTTGCAAAGGACCTACATGGCCATTTTTAAATAAAATAACTACATCAAGTGTCATAAGTGATATTAGTATGTCAAAATTCCACAACTAAAAATATTTTATGATTCGTGTATACATAAATGTATCCAATCAAATGTGATTTGACCCATTATCCAACCTTGTCCCTTTTCACAGCAGCTCTTTTTGCATGTCATAGCAGGAAAAGCACGTGCATGATTGATAACATTAAAAACTGTCGCATTCCATTTAGGTGAGCCAGTTCCGGGGTCCTGGTATTGTGCATGCTGGCTCACTGTCATGGCTTATTGGACCACTTATATGGGACTAAGGCATCGTTAACACAGTTTGTTGTTTTTTTTTTTGTTTCCCATGAGTTACTGCTATGACACGTCAAAACGTCTGCTGTGAAAAAGGTCAATTGACCGTTAGCTTGTTGGTTGTAGTAACTAGTAGAGCGATATCATGGGTTTGGAGGTGTGCGTTTAGATATCATTAGGCGAATACTTTTACATTTCCAAAACACTGTGGCTGCTGTTTAATTCATTCATTGCTCCTTCGTCCTCTGCCTTCTGATCTAAGAACACAAGTGGTCTTTTACAACTCTGTATTGCTGGGATAGGCCTTTGTCTCGGCAGACATTTTCACTCGTCAAAGCAGGAAAAGCACAGGTGTTACTAATGACATTAACAATGGTTCTGCTCTATTTAAGTGTCACAGTAAGCCGTGAGAGTGTGACAACTTTTATTTATAATCCATCTCTATATATCTATATCGACTCGTGGAGACAGCATTTTACTAAAAATGTACAATACAGTATTTCTTGTTTTTTGGCCTTTATTCGGTCAGTTCTTGAAGATGTTGCAAATGGGGCTCCGTTTTGGTCCTCGTGGGTAACAAGCTAATGCAAACCACTTTGATATCATTTCAGGAAATAACCCCAATAGTTCTCAGGATTTCTTCAGGGAAAGAGATATACAAACAATGCTGATTTTGATTTTATTTGAACAACGAGAGCCGTGGTTACTGATGGGAGAGTAGAAATCATCTGTGCTTCTCCACATCCAAACAGACAGGCAGGTAATTTTAGACCCTGGGAGAACAAATTGTCCTGTTTCACCCACTCAAGTCAATCAAGAGAGTGAGGGGGAAGGGAGAAAGAGACAGACAGAGCAGGTAAAGCACTAAACAAGACAAAATGGAGAGGATAACAGAGATAGAAAGATAACTGTTAGAGAAAATGGGTACTTATAGACAAACTGAAAGAAAACAAATTAAAAGGAGGGGATAAAAGATATTAAAAAGAACCCCCGTCTCCCCATCCTCCCACTGGTGGTCCCATGATCCCACTGTTGCCTCTCTTGATTTAATTACCTGGGTAGGAGTGAGATCAGAGCAGCAGTTCAGCACTAGGCTTCTATCAGACTTGAGAAACAACAACAAATAAATTAAAGAGATGAGAAAGAAAAAACACAGACGAGTGGAAAGAACTAGAAACCAGTGAAGCATGATGAAAAGGCACATAAAAGCATTTAAAAGCATTTAGAAAACTAATACAAGAGCGCAAAAAACGTGAGAAAGAAAGGGAGGGACAGAGGAATGGCAGAAACGAGGAGAGCTGGTGGTCCATTTCCTTGTTTTCAGCTATATTTAATTACCCAAGTAGGAGTAAGTTCAGTAGATCTGCAGTAGGAGTAGCAGGCCTTCATCAAAGCAGCAGTCACTGCTTATTAGAATATTATTACAGAACAGCAGCAGCCAGCCAGTGGGCTGATTACTGACTGGGTCCAATGGGAGGCCTCATTTGACTGGAATGTATGGAGGCTGAAATGGAGAACAGGGATAAACACAGAAATACCATTTGTAGACTAGACGTTTGGATATGCTTTTATAAAAACTTTGGATCCGCAGGAGCGAGGCATTTTTTTTTTCCCCCATTGTACTGTACAGTGGCTTTTCAATGGTCTACTATTGAACTATCGTGTTTGAAAGATCTTGCAAAAAATGCATTTAATCCTAAAAAATAACCCCCTTTTTTAACCAATAGCAGCAACAACCTGTAACTTTTTTCCAGCTATTAAATTTATTTAACATACAAAATTTCCAAAGACAATTATGCAGATAATCAAAGGAATACTGTGTTGTTTGTGGCATAGCTGATGGAGTGATTTCATGTTGGTTTGTATAACTTTATTAGAAGAAATCTATGATCGCTTCACATACTTCGTAATAAAAACAAAAATATTACAAAATATAAGTTAAACAGATCCAGAAATGCATTAAAACAAAGATACAAAACAACTGCAAGAAGTCATTGTTTGTATAATTACCACATCTTCTTGCTTTGTCAGCTGAAATAAACCAAATGTGTGTAAGGAAAAAAAAGCAAAATGGCCAAAGTCATGGACCAGCAAAATATTTTTAACTTTTGTTAGACATTGGAGCCTAAACACAGAAAGGGGGAACAAAATACAGACCCGATCTCGGTGTACCAATTCTAGGATGAAACAAAAGTAGAAAAGCATGCTGGGTAATTAGCATTACTTACAGGAATTCAGATCACATCTCCTCCACCAATCAAGACAGACACTGAACTCAGGTTGATTGGTTGGTTGACTGGGTGAAATTAGGCACAGCGATGCCTATTATTTATCCTCCTTTATTTGATATGGCTGATTGATATGGACTCCACCACACAATACACGCATGCACACAAACACAAGTAAGCACGCAAGCCATATGCCTCTGCAACACACACCAACACATTACATCACTCCAAACTCACGCACACGCAGAAACATACACACACCTAGTGTGGTCCCAACCGACGACCACCGTGACTGAATGAGACACAAACACACAAACCACAAGCATCCAGTCATTCCTGACTGAGAAAATATTCATGTAAAAGTTTGATTTGGTAGGATGCATGACATGTGTGAGCACACATTTTGCAAGTGAATTCACTTCTACTTATTAATTCTGTACACATGCATTAATGTTGTTCAGTTTTTGTTAGAAGGACAAGTCTACGTCTAAGCTGAGATTCTCCTTTAAATCTAAAAAATGCTTCATAATACTTTATGTTTCCTCGTTCTAGACTTTTTGGAAATAGAAGGTCTCTTCGGGCGGTTGAGTCAAACAACTGCCTTGCCGAGTTGGATATCCACAATTTGGCATGTTTGTACTAATATGACTTGGATCACAAGTTTAAGTCCCATCCCTGCCAAAAACCACAATGGTGTCAGCCGGGGTGGTGTGGAGGATTTTTGGAGAATTATGTCTGGGATTTCTGAAGTTCTGGGTTTAATCTCTGCAAAATAACACAGTGAAGTGCATATTACAACCTGAGTTAAATGTAGCGCTTCCAGTGAAATCTCTCTCTCCTTCCTTATCTCCCTCTTGTTCTTTCTTTATCCGTTTCATACAGACAAACTGCATCAACATGAGTATCTACCTACCCAATTGGAAGTGGCAGTGTGTGTGTGTGTGTGTGTGTGTGTATAAAGTACAGGCGTAGAGTGAGTCAAGGTTGGACTAATTGGAGGTTGTTTGTATGTCTGGGAGAACGTGTAAATGATGGAGGTAAGAAGAAAATGAAGGAAAGGGAGGGAGCAGGTGGCCTCCTTCATCTGGACCACAGCTGTGCGCAGCATGACTCACACACTCCTACCTTGACCAAAAGATACACACATACACACACGCTAAAAACCCTTGACACATCTTGAATCAGACTACAAGGACCTCCATGTCACCCACTGATGCATGCTTTGATGTTGCAGACAACACGTTAAAAGAATAATTTGATTACAAAAAGAAGTTCTCAGTTCATTTTTTATATTTGCATCATTTCTCGTTATGCAACAAGAATTGCATGTATACTTTTTATTAGTCTCTGTGCATTACCCTAAAGTAGTCCTCTACCTTTAATGTATCCAACATTATTCCCATTTTTCTTCTTTGGGTGGAGCAACAGCTTTAAACAAACTGTCAGTCTAGCTCTGTAAGCTCTGGCCATTGTTTCTGTGTACCATTATCCTAAACGGTCTCCACTCCAAAAATATTTTAAAAATGTTAAGCAAGTAAAACAGGAAAACAGATTAAAAACACACCACAAAAAAAAAAAAAAAAAGTACAGTATATAAAATACTTGATTCAGGTTTATTCTGAAAGACAAAATGGCTTCCATTTTTCTGGATGGGTCATTTTGTTTCATTCACTTTTTCCAGTTGGAAGCTGGCAACTCGGTTCTCTCCCCTTTCTGGGGTTCACCTATGGGCTACAGGTTATTTTGTTCTGTGTGTGGATGGGACAGGGGGGTGCGTGCCTTTCAGCCTTTTTGAGCTTTATTTCCCTCTCATTTCGCTTTGATTCCTGGAACACTTTGCGTTGCACATGCATGAGCATGCGCGCACACACACACACACACACTTTACTAACAACAAGTTGGGCAACAGCTCAAACGCTGTATTCAATTAAACCGGTAAGTGACACACTCACTTCACCCCCGTCTCCCTGTGAATCACTGGGAAATACGTTTGATTTTAATCAAATTTGGAGCATGATACAATCAAGAAGACATATAAAATTCTTAATTTCATGGTGAAATAAATTAAAGTTTTCTTTGACGGTAACTTCAGCTGATTTGCGAGTCTTGCCAAAAGTGTGTGTTTATTTGAAATTGTGAAGACGCAAGCATATATTATAAGCATATTTGTATTTCGGTGTCTCAAGATTTGGTTTTTTTTTCCTCCGATGTATGATGTGGTACAAAACAGTCTTACTTGTCTTAAGGGATGTGTGCATGCTGGTGTTCTGAAAACAACAGGAAGTGTAGTTTGGCCCACTTAACATGGTCAGCAGTTAGCAGTTGCAGGAGTAGCGTAGGCTGTAACACACAGCATCCATTTGCCGCAATTTGCGTCAAAAATCGGACTCCTCAGAGTCATAACTCAGGCTAATCTTAACCCACAGACATGATATGCATATTTATACTTTCAGAGGATATTATTATCTCTGTTGCCTATTGTGAACACACGTCCTTAAACTTTCATAAATACGCTTAGAAATCATAGAAAGAAAAAAAAAAGACACTCATAAGAATTATCAGGTTTTTTTGTGTTACAAAAGTAATCTATGATAGTTGTCTGTACATGATAATCCCTCAAATAGCATAGAGGTAACAAAGAATAATAATAGGAGTGATGATATCCATTAACATTAACTTTTATGTTGTACTATCAATTTGGACATTGCATGGGGTGGTGAGAGGAGGGGGTGCAGTTGTCTCGATTTTGTCCGTGGGGGTCCCACAGTCTCAGACTTTAAAAAACACCTGGGTTAGGGTATTGGTTGGGGTAAACAGGGTAATTCCCTGGTGTTTGTAAGTAACATGCAAGTCAATGCAACAACTTCAAAAACATGTGTGTTGAATTTTGAGGGTGAAACAGGGCAGTGCCCTCCAGACCTCCTCTGAAGATTCTTTTCCTTCTCCTTGTAGACTTTTTGTCTACTTTTTGTTTTACAGTCTTACTTTTCTACATTCTTCATGGCTTGTTGAGATTCCATGTCTCGGATTGTGGTTTCCTTTTGCCATGATGGTTATTTGACTGAACCTTGGCATTGCTCGTGTTCTGAATTCTTAACATGCCCTTTTCATGGTTGGAGTATTGGAGAATGACTGTATTTTCCGTTGTTACAGCAAACCAATGAATGCTTGTGTTGAACTTAGTTTGGCACCAAATCTGATCACATATATTGTGTGCATTTTTGGAGTAAGGGCAGGATTTTAATCAAATTTAAATGATTTCATTTGAATTTGTAGTAATTGAGGCACCATTAGTTATCTTAGTTATTAGTTACAAAATAGACAGAAAGCTTGACAACTGTCTGACAAACATGCTATAATCAAAAGTTTAAAAAAAATAAATAAATAAGGGTCATCCATGCTTGACCACTGATTCACATTGATGAAACAGAGATGCTGCATCTTGTTATTGATTGGCCATGGGATGAAAAGGACGACATGTTTACTCATTTAACAACCACAATAGCAGATATATAAAAGTCTAGTGTACAAGGCAAAACTGTTTGGCAACATACAGATATGAACAAGAAAGCATGTGTACAAATAGAAACAGGAATATAAATATGCGGAACAGAGAGCCACCATTCTCCAAATGGCACACAAATTAGTCTTGGATGAAAGAGAACGCAGCTTTGCATAGCCTTTTTTCATCCTTTTAAGGGAAAACTTGACTCTTCTTCTGCTGCTTACTGTGCCTGTTTGCAGTCTTGGAGAAGCCATCCTAAATCTTAAAGAGCTTAAGTTTTTGTTATGGTTATCAATCTTGAGAACATCTTGAGAAGCTGCATGAATCAGCAAACTCTGGGGAATGGTTTTATTGACGAGGTGTGACTCTTAAATATACCTAATCCCATAACCTTTAGTTAAACTAGGCATTTCTAAATGTAAAATTAAGCATGAGTCAGCAAGTGCCTGGCCTGACATGAGTTTGAATGCTCAGGGCTTATGTTGATGGCTCGGTAAGCAAAGTAAGCACCTGTCAACAATGTATTCTACTGACTATGTGATTCTTATTGAGAATAATATCCAGTCACCTGCAAAGTAATTTTGGCCAACGCAGGTAGGTGCCTCACTTTGGCTGGCCCAAACATAGCAGGTGGATCTTAGTCACTGAAAGTGTTTATATCTGCCTGTTTTTTCTCCCTCACGCATTTTCAAGTCGCGCATAAAAGAATCTGAGCGGAAACGGCAAAAATTTGAAAGTATGTAAAATAAGGTGATATATCGCAAAAAAGGATTTTACATTTGGTGTTCAATAGAAACAGACCTGTCGAATAAATCATGGTGTACATGAAGCATTAAACGTCACTCAAGCTTCTGCTCCAATGAAGAGACGAATACTGCGGCATATGAAAACATCAGGTATGTGCAGACCAATGAGGAGGCTAAAGCGTTCCTCAAATTAATATATGAAAAACACAAATGTTATATTTCTGTCAAATTTTCCATTTGGTTTTCCATCATTTGAGGTTTGATTGGCACTTAACTACGTCATCTTGCTGCGCCCTGCTCTTCTGCAATAGTGTAATGGCACCCGAGTGGAGAATTAGCACCACCAATGGTTTATCTCGATGCGCCACAGCCCCCCAATATTCACATAACAGTAGTGGATGGAAACGTGCATTAATCTGCATTTTCGATTTCCTGGAAATTGTGTTAAGATCTGCGCTACATTTGGATGGAAACTTGACTACTGCTGGCAAAGTAGCTTTCAATGTATGACTTTGTTGTGTTCTTGATTAGTTCTGTGAAGTTTTTAGTCACCTGTCAGAACATTACAGCATTGAGGAAGAGGGTAAGGGCATAGTGCATTTTACCAGCCACTGAGCTGAGTTTATAAGCCTCTCTGCAGGAAATACTAATAACTGTAGCTGAAAGATGACCGAGTGCTTCCCCTTCACCTTCGTGCCAGAATCTGCTGCTTCACTCAACTCCCTGAACCCTGCCTGAAGAGGACTTGTTTAATTGAGGCTTTTTGCTTTTAGCAAAGTATTAACTAGTACTATGATAGGATGTATAGGGTCCAACATGGAGTGTGTAAACAGCAGCAGAAATAGATAATCAGCTGTGCTTTTGAAGAATTCACCCTGTAACCTGACTCCAGCTCTAACATCTAAACATTCAAACCTGGTACCAGAAAAATACTGCTGAAACCAACATTGTGTAAAGAAACTCAAAAACAGACTTAACTTGAAAGTAGTGAAGAAACTATTTGTTTGTGTTTAACTTAATCTCAAGGCTAAATTCTGCCCTGACCTTTCTTTTGTTAATAGAAGTCATTGTTATTATCATTTAAAAGTGTAAACATTGCTACATCTCCAACACTTTAATCAAGATGAATGACACTCTGTATTCTTGTCCTGGAAACAGACTTTATTCAGGCTTAGTATTGGGTTGTTAGATAGCAGCAGTAACCTCCTTTCTGCCGTTATTCGCTTCTCAGAATAGTGAAGGTAATCTGCCCGAAATCACTGTTACAGACAGTTTTATCAATATTGATATAATCTCAAACTAAACACCAGTGCTGGAATGGAAAATTTTCCCCTTCCAGTCTCCTCCTATCCTTTTGCTTCTTTCTTTTCACTCATCTAAATTAAACTGTGACACACAATCAAAAGGCAGGACTTTGGAAAATGAGACTGAACATAATCTATTTTGTTTTGGTTATTTTAATCAGAAGAATTACAATTATTTAATATCAGATAATGTGTGTCTCCTATGGTGGGCAGACTACAGTATTCATTTTGGTTGTTTAGATTTTTGATTTACAACTGGCACCACTGAGTGCTAAATTTTACTCTTCAGTGTTTCCATCTTTGTTTCTCCCACCTGCCTTTGCCCGTCACCCCTTTTTCCAATCACACAATCTGTTTTTTTTCCCAACTTTCTCCTCAGTTATGTCACTCTTCTCCCATACACATTTCCCACTCCCCTCTCTACTCTTTACCATATTTCCATCCTTTCCTCTTCTCTCTCCATCTCCCTTCCAATATCACTCCTACAGACCCATCAGTGCTTTTCTGAGTCCAGGCTTGTATATCCATTAGTCAGTCTTATCTTCATGTCAACAGTTCCTCTCAAATATTTACAATAGTCCCCGGTGGGGAGACATCCAGCCAGGGCCGGGATGATTCACCCTTTGTTAACACAATCACCGCAAAGTAACTCTGTACCACACATGAGTAATGGGCCCAAAGTGTCCCAAAACATGTTTGGTACACTGAAGCACTTGACCTTTGAGAGCAGGTTTTATAATGTAAATTAAAGACGGAAGAGATCAAGCTGGAAAGTAGCAGAGAAGTGATGGGCACCTGTGTGTGTGCATGTGAACTTACAGTAGGTGTATTTCAACATGTGTAAACATGAAAACTTCTGAAGAAACAATACTGTTGGGCAAAAACTGTTGAACTATAGCTATAGATTCTTCCTGACTTTTTAGGTCAATATTGATGCATTTGGGATGACGAGACCAGATATAAATATCTGGAATTGGACAAATCAGCATTCTGTATTTATATTGACTAATAACTGCAACATGACAATAAATTCCTACAGTAATCTATGTAATAATAAAATATTCATTTAATTCCCATCTTCCAACTTTCATGTCTATGTTGTATCAAAGAGGTTCACAACCTGGGCGTCAGGACCCGCAAAGTGGTTGCAAGAAGGGAAAATTACTGGATAATTGACAAAGTATTCAAATAATTCAAGGGAAGGAAATATAATTCTTTGGATGAACTGATAGGCTTATTGTAGGCAGACTAACAATGAGAAGCAAATAGACATTGCTTCGGTTTAAGGGGTTACAAGTCAAAAAGCATGGTAATCAATTTTGCAATCTAAAGCTTTCAGGCAATTTTTTCCAGTTCAGTTATCAAAGTGGTGTTCATAGTATGCAGCTTTATAATAAAATACATATCTAAACATATAATTATATATTGGATTTGGAGTCGGATTCAACCAATATCCAACATTAAATGACAGAAAAGAAAAAACTGACATTTAATACCATTTAACAAATTCAGAGAAACATTCATCATCCAGACAGATTTTGGAAGTCTTAGTGACATTGCTATTCTCCTTGGGGCAAGATTGGTGACTGCATTTACCCACAATGCATCAGAAACACATTCTTCTTTTAACCACAAGTCAGACAGCAGCAGTAGCTGAAGCAAGAAAACAAAACTAAACTTTGATACCAACAGTGCCAGATAGGCCAGCCCAGGTTAACCACAGATATGTTGCACTTGTACAGACGTTTCACTTCCATTTGGGAACACCCACTGACAATATACACAAAAGGTGCGAAAATAGCCCAATATTGTAAATGTACATACAAATGAGCACAAGTACAAGTGAGCAAACGTGAGCTTGTGCTTACACACACATACACACACACAGATGCAAACACATACAATCAACACTAAATATATTCAGAGTGAGTCACCAGTAAACTGATAGATAAACAAGATGTTGGAGGCAGCGAGTTTATTTGACATTTCTCTCTCTCTCTCTCTCCTCCTCTTTGTGGTGCCTCTCTTGGCCCATCTTTAACCGTGACCTCCTGCTGTATTTGTTTTAGAGTTGGGACTCTGTAGGGCTGTTCAGGGAAACACACGCACACACAGATGGACACACATGCATGCATTCACACACATACTGTACATGCACGCACAAAAACACAGACATTGCTTAATGGGAGGGGGAAATGTAGTAACAGTCTGACGTTAGTAAAACACTCAAGCGTTTCCTCAGTTTTTTTTGCAGCAGTTCTGTCTCTTTATCGTCAGATCTCAGATATTAAATCAGGGGTCAGCTAGTGCTTGAACTTGAAGGACTTGCTTTCTCTGAAACAATAAATTCTGTCAGTCTTGTTAAGCTTTTCTGGATCTGAATCTAAAAATTTCAGACAAGCATGTGATCAGAGGCTTTGATACACTACTATATTTGTTTTTTTACAACCAAATTAATTTTTCATAGTTTTGGCCATCAAACTAAATCAGTAAGAATAACATTGTATTCACCAGGAGATCTGGGAACATGGTGACAAGAAAAAGAAAAAAGTAGTCTTACAGAGCAAGAAACCTAAGTGCTCAGATCATAGGTTTTAAACAAACCCCCAGGTTAACCAAGGGAAAACGAAGGCAAACCTTTAAATTATTGCCCACACTGTCCTCTGTAAACATCCATCAGTTTACAGACAGACGTCCTAGTTCAACTTTGACCCACTATACTGACCTTCTTCTGTAGGTCGGGGCACACACAGTTTGTCCTTGCAATAAGGGATTATCATCAACATTGTGGATGCGCTCCGACTACATTGGCTTGTTTATGGTCTGATTTTCTGATTGCTTGTATTAATTTCCCCGTTGGACTTCATTAAAGCGATTTTGCCACATCTCACCAATTACTTTGATAAAGTATAATGTTACAATTTTATCATAGCCTATATAAAAATGGCAAAAACTATAAAAATACTCAAGTTGTAATAAACTGGAATAAAGTACCCTGAAACTAGGCCGTTATGTCTCCAGCAGCTAGTAGTATAAAACTGGTTGCCATGCGAGAGGAAATAGGTTTGTAGCACCACTGTCCCTCTTCAAAATGCCGAAGGGTTGGTAGATAGATGGAACTGCTCCGTAGACAAGAAAAGTTTTTATTACATCCAGCAAAGGACATTGGAGAGAACACAAACGGATGAAAGTAAAAAGTGAGTATTTTTTATTACTGTCATCATGAAGTCATCAGTTCAGTTTTGATGATGATGCACCTTCCTGGGTAGTCTTTCAGCCCGTGCTGCACTAGTAGTTAACCTTATACCGCCATAGACTACAGAGTAATCAAGAACACCCACACATCAGCGTGCACCCACCCACACATTCTCCCGGCCCGATGATGAGCTGGCATGTATAGCAATCCATGGGCAGGCTGGGGTGTGAGGGGTAACGTTTCAAAACACACCGCCAATTCTGCTCAGAAACAAAGATTAAGTACCCTTACAGACACACACACACACACACCCCTGCACTGAAAATAAATAAATAAATAAAAATCAAATTCCAGGTGTGTGGAAAATTTTGAATAAACATCCTGAACTAATGTGAGCAGATGACGGAAAAATTGTTTGGCAGCAAATAATAAACATCGGTCTTCCCTATTATTTATGAGACTTTATTGATAGTCCTAATAGTTACAAATAGCCGAATGCAATTTGTAAACAAGACACAAGTTTGGAAATATTAACATATGCATGTGAGCCAATATGACAAAGAACTCATCTTCTATTTCAAGTGTTTTTCAAAGGCTTGGAGTTTGTACAATCTCCATCATAGTTTGGCTCCGTCAGTCTTCATACTGTATAGTACATCAATTCTATGATCACATACAGTTTAATATCATATTCCTGTTTGTTACACAAGTTCAGAACCTGTCTCTTAAAAATATTAACACAGTCATGCCTATCTTGTTTCTAGCTTTGGGAGACATATCTAGACTCAACTGTCATGTTGATTCTGTTGTGAGGCGGATTTTCCCGTTTATAGACTCAACCTTCTGCTTGAGTCATCACCAGTGTTGTGACCTTAGGAGTCTGATACTGAATGAATTTAATTTGCTATACAGTACGTCCACACCTGGCATTAAAACGGCTATTTGCCTTTCCTGTGACAAAATGCATCCAACTGTGCCTGCATATTTTTACTCACTTTCGATGTCTTTGTATTGCTTGCTATGTGCATTGTGGGTGGTTTACAAGCAGACTATGTTGAATGCAAGCTTGATCATTCCCGCTGTTTTTGCTACATCTGATTTCTAAAAAGTCATATTGAAAAGACAAGTGTAACTATAGCTCCATTCTCCAAAATGATCTGAAGACCAACAAGAATTGATTGTGGTCTCTGGGTTCAGTCTATCACCAGGAAAGACACTGGAGAGAATTCCATGATTTAGTGCATATTTTATCAGGCACAGAGACAAACCACACTCAAAATCAAAGTCAAATGCACACCCATTGTGCTAGAACAATATTCAGACTCTTGGGATCGACTCCAAAAGGCTGAAAAATAATGAATAGACTTTTTTCAGGCTCACATTCACAAGCTTCATTGTCAGGTTTTCTCAGCATATACCAAGACACAAATGTTAAGGTTGTAATTGATTAGGCCCAAGTGCCCCTATTTTAAAGCTGGACCACAGCTTAATCGTTTAAATTCTTGACACATTCAGGCAACTCCTTCTACATCTCCCATGAGGGACCTGAAAAGGACTCTCCATTATCTTATCCTAAAGAGAGACAAACCTGTCTAGAGCTGAAATGATAAGTTGATTAATCAATCGATCAATCAACAACTGTCATAATAATTGGTTAACCGTTTAAGTAATTTACCAAGCAGCATGACTACTAGTCTCTGTGAAGCTGTACTTAGGCACAGCAGTTCTTTGACCTACATGCTAACCTTTGCATGTTAACAGGCTCCCAGTAACAATGCCAACGTGTTGATTTTTAGCAGGTATACCATGTTCACCCTCTTAGTTTAGTGTTTGCTATTTAGCAAATGTTGGCAAGCAAACAACTACAGCTGAGTCTGATGGATGTCATTAGCTTTGGACTCATTTAAATTTTGAGCTGATGAAGATACTAGAGGAAAAGTCGAGATGAACCAAATGTTATGCAATCCATCCAATAGGTGTTAGTTATTTGACCAATCAACATTGCCATCCCTAGAACCAGATCTGAATCTATACATTGACAAACCAAATGTGACCCGGATCTGAAAGTATCTTAACCCGAAACCTTGTGTGTGTGTGTGTGTGTGTGTGTGTGTGTGTGTGTGTGTGTTTTAAAAAAAAAAATAAATAAAGTTATTAAACACTCAACATTGCTTTGCTTTTAATCTGTCCCGACCCTCTCAGAGCTCAGTATGGTGTACACGGTGTTCTTTGTCCACAGACACACCGTCCAGAACAAGCCTGCTAAGCAGACCCCTTACAAATTAACAGACACACTTATATCAGTTTTTGGTTTATTTTAACTTGTTGGACTGAATCAAAAGTTATACTTGCGATTAAACAGACCCATGGCAAAAAAAAAAGGACAACTGAAGACTATAAAGTCAGGACTTTACTCAACTACAGGATGAGTGTAATTAAGAATAATAAAATAAACAAGCCCTGTTCTTTATTTCTTTGCACAATTTAACTCTCCACAGCATATCTTCATCGTGGCCTCCATGCCTCCACTGCAACAGCTAAGGAACATCTCATCCTGATGTTCTGACATACACACACACTTTCAAACTGACTGCATGAACACACACAGGCGGGCCATGGCCTCTTGTTAACATTTCCTATTCTGGTGAGTTCTCTTGGCAGACTGAGCTGCGCTGCTGCAGTGTGTGGCCTGGCTGCACAAACATCAGAAAGTTTCACAAAAAAAAAAAAAATCTCTAAATTAAGTTTTATTACCATCCCAAGGGGTGACTCATCACACTGTCACGCTAATGAGGGGTTCCCCTACTTCTATCCCATTTTTTCTCCCTCTGTTTATTTCTGTATGCTGGGGTGTCTGTCTTTAAGCCTTTCTCTTAGTCATCATCACCAGCATGCATTCTTTTAGTACCACACAATGTAATCATTTATTTCAATAAATTATTATGTTATGCCTGCGATTGTGCCAGACTGTCTTCACCAGAAAACAACAGCATTGGTTGTACGTTGAAATGCTCAATTGACCCGTGTGTACTGTTTGAGTGTCATGCTGTGGTCATGTAAAGAATGACTGTCCTCTACAAGAAGCATATGAGGAAGTAGTGTGAGGTTATACTGACGCAAAACCTCTTATCTGACTTCAACAACTGAGATTTAAGAAGAGGTAGGTGTTCAAGCAATTTACTGACCAAATTTATTTTGGTAACTCGTTCCACCTAACATTGCCAGTTATAGTTACTAGTTAGCCTTTAGACAATCTCATGTTTTTAGCTTCAGTGATGCAAGTGTGTGTTCATGAGAAGTTATCACTGAGTTTTCAGCCATGCTGGCATGGCAGTATGCATGGCAATGCTGGTCTACAGTCCATCTACTATTTGGGTCCAGCATTGTTTCCCCAAGGATGGAGCATACAAAGTGAAAAAGATTTCAGTCACGTTCTCAGTTGTATTGTAGTGAACTACTATGTTCTACAGATGCCTGTTTGAACTGTTGTATTCAATAAAGTGGAGGAAAAAGTAAAAATCCAAATTTACTTTCTGATATTTCACCCAGCGTAAACAGACACAATTGCGTTGCAGTACAGCACGGTGTTCAAGCACACAATTTAAATTTTAATCAGGGCCAGTAGATTCCTGACCTACTTGCCCGACTGGGCCAGTGGCAAAAAAAAAATAAAAAAAATAAAAACCTTATGAACCCTAGCCCACTCATTCATTCATTTCAATGAGGCCAATGCACTGATGCAGCAGCGTTGCTGAGGGAGTGCCGTTTTCGGTTTGAACGCCCTGCAAGGCTTTGTAATACTGAATACGTATTACAAGAGTAGAAATTGGTCAACCAATACAAGAGACAGACTGTCTTGCTCCTGGGCACATTTAAAAAAAATGATCTCCCATCTCGATTTAAAAAGGAGTTTCTCGTCTGGCACTATGTAACCGTTGTTATTTTTCTCTGCCTGTAATCTGTTCATTGTGTCAAAGTCTTGTCATATCTTATGTCTGTTCAATTGGCACAGCATTGAGTGCTCTCTGTTATTACTGTCTGTTTGCAGTCAGTCTAAACTGTCATTGAAAATGTATTTATATATCCACTAAAAAGAGTCGTCATCTGTTACTACCATGTAGTGTAATAATTAGTGGGGTCAATGTCAGATAAAATTAAGTCTGCAAACCCACTTCAAGCACTGCGCTGTAGTTAAGCTGATATGCCATCTATGTAAGTACAATCGTCAAAACCTCACCTCAATCTTTGTTGCTGCTGCTGTCTATGCATCTCTCCCCGCACACAGCATTCAACTACATGTATTCCAATACAAGGTTACAGTTAACACCTCCCTTTGCATTTTGTTTTCACTGGCTGTAAATAAACCTTCACAGAGAGAGACAACACAGAGCCATGATGCCAAAAGAAAATCTCAATCTGTAAGGAGCAGAGTTCATAGTGGCAAATTTGCTGTCAGCACTTTCTAATAGTCTCACTTAACGCAATAAATCCCAGATGGTAATTATGTTTTTGCTGATTGAAGTATGCGAGACATGGATAGAATGGAAACAAGAGATACTTAGATAAATTGAAGCACTTACCACTGTATTGACCAATGTTTCATTAACACGATTATCTTCTCCATGTGATTATTTTACCCATCAACAAATAAATCTGTGCAGCATGTGTGAGCATGAATCTCATCAGTAAGAACGAAAGGTGGCAGACTGCTCTTTGTTGTGTGTTCCACAAATTCAAGCAAGGACAAGACAACTCTGTACCGTCTCTGTTCCATCTTTTCATCCTTCTTCTGTAGTGGCACGGAATACATATTGTCCATCCCTCACACGTCCACATGAAACACCCACAACAAGTGTGGAGTGATATGGCTAGAGTGATGATGTGGATTTCACAAGAGTTTCAAGGCTCCACCACTACCACCATTAAGATCATCATCAGACACCCACATTATATTACTTCAGACGTCACCATCAAGCTCGTCATGGGCCTTTTTCCACGGGAGACCTTTTGACTTGTCATAGCAGGAAAAAGCACTTGTGTAATTAATACTGTTAATAATGACTCATTCTATTTAAGTGTATCAGTAAGCCATGTCAGTGAGCCAGCATGCACAGTGGCACAACACAGAAACACTGAAAACCAAAAGAAAAGCAAAAGTGATGAGTGCTATTCTGCATTTGATTTTGCATTACACTGGCTAACTAGCCCAATACAAGTGTGTGTGGGGCGTTATATTTTCATCACTTTTCATGAGACTTTTTCCTTTCACCCCTAGCCAAGTTTACTCTGGAGCATTCCTAACAAATTATCATCATTCTGCCTTCAGGGCCGCGATGAAAATACCAACATTACAACTTGTTCATGCATAAACAATGTAAAAAGGGGTTCAATATGTAAACAACCAGGATTTTCTGTCAAAGCCAAAATTGCCAAGCTGTTATGCATATATTATGTACATATGCATCACCTCACATATAGAGTAAGCCTATATACAGCCTAGAACTTTGGGCTGAAAGATTCACTGTTTTTATATCAAAATTACAGTTTGAAAGAGTGGAATTTTCAAGTCGCAAAAGACGTGATTTTAAAGACTTTGCATGTCTTCAAGCTGCAAAAAAAGTTTAATAAAAGATTTGTTGGCAACTGGTGATTTAGTCGGCTGTAACTAATTAACGTTAATTCTGGGAGTTGGAACTATAAAGATAAACTTTTTTCTAGTTAATATGCATGGTTGACTTTGATTTTTGGTGTTCAAAAAGACCAACAGAATGGTAAGTCTTTGTCAATAAATGTAGCTGATCACATCACATCATTTTCAGATAAATAGAACGCTAGACACTAGTCAAATAAATGACCAAAAGCTGACAGTGAACTGTTGTTGGAGTCTGGCAGTTTAACTTCCAAGGACATCATATCACCGTTTTCAGTTCATTTTAAAAGCTCCGAGTCTGTTACTCTTGACATTCAGGGCTGTGAACTAGCTTGTCCCGTTAGCTCAAGCAGCTGAAGAGCGGTCAATAGTATCATTAGCGGCCATCTGTCAGTCAAATAAAGCTTTGGCAGAGGTGACATACCAGCAATTTGTCATTGTTACCATAAGTAAATACTGTATAATGCCACATTTACATATCTCATCTACTTTACGAGTATGTAGACCACAATACAGGCTTGGAGTTTAAAGAAAATAACTGCAATTTAAAAATCATCTTTGCAATATTCTGGGCCTGCAACTAACGGACATTTTCATTATCAATTAATCCGTTTCATTTTTTTATTAAAATCATAAAAAGTCAGAAAATGGTGAAAAATTCACATCACAATTTCCTCCAACCCAAGGTGATGTCTTCACATTGCTCATTTAGGCCAACAAACCCAAATATATTCAGTTTTCTATCACAGAAGACATAGAAAAACAAAAAGAAAATTCACATTTAAGAAGCTGCAACCAGTGAAATTTTTGCATTTTTGTTTTAAAAAAAATGACAATTAATAAATTATCAAAAGTGTTGCCAGCTAATTTTCCAATTGATCACCCAATTCATTCAACCTTACTAAATCACTAATAATGCTTTGTTCTACATGTGTCCACACTGGGTGAAGCACAACAAGGGCAGGAGGACCTCTGGGTGACAGAAACCTGCTATTGGCCGCACACAGGACTCACCATGGGGGATTAATATTATATGGTAGTAAAATTACTATTGAAAAAGTATGTAGTCCAACAAAATGAGAGGCTGTTGTTGCATGTTAGTGGTTGCCCCGTTTCCAATTGTAAGTCAAACACCAATATCAGTCCAAAACATCAGCAAGCCAATACATCAGTCTCTCTCCCTGGCTGACAGAAACAGGTTTCATCAGATACCCACTCAGACTGTGTGATCAAACACTTTATGCGAGCCACTGATCACTGAATGGGCCACCATACAGCTGGGGAGCGTTGAAAGAGACTCAGGTAGGTAGGCAAGTGAGGTATGCTGGCTGTGGCAGTTTCCCCCTCATCCAAACAGGCACGCACAAACACCATGAATACATGTAGCTGAACGCTGCGTGCGGGGAGGGAAGCATAGACAGCACACACACACACACACAACCTCACACAAGTGGCACATTCCTTCTATAACATAGTGCTGCCCAAGCAAAGGGCTCAGGTGTTTCTCCCTTTGTAGTTTTTACAAACACTAAGAGACAGAAAGTGAGTGAGACAGAAAGAGAAAGGGACGGGAAAGATGTGATGTTTTCTTTTTTCTGTCTCGGCTGTGAAACCCCATCCCTTTTTCATTGTGTCAGTCGCTCTTTTGTGTGCATTGCTGATGATGAGGCCCCCCCTGACACTGAAGAGGTTATGCAGCTGATACCGGACTCCCATTGAAGACGCTTTTCTCTCAAACACACACACACACACACACACACACACACCTCTTTCCTTTCGTTCCCTTACACACAAGCCTCTGCCTCTCAATTTCTTCCTTTCTTCTTTGTTCCGAGTCTTTTAGTCACCTCTCTGCCATCCTAACACAGATACGCAGATCAAACTACAAAAAGATAGCACAGAAGAAGTGTCGGAAAACACTTACATCATCGTCGAGGGGGAAAGGGAGGGAAAGAAGAGTGGGAGTATGAGGGAGAGATATCCCTTCTCTTCTCCCATCTGCTACCATCTGTAAGTCCTTTCCCCTCATTCCTGCCTCTTGTTTGCATCATTTCTTCTCTTCACCCTTGAGTGATATCGTGGTATTGAAAGACCTATTATTGCTATAAACAGAAATGAGTATTCATCACCTTGAAAAGTCAACTCGCTAACAACCCCCTACCAACCAGATACAGGATACCACACTAGGTCAGATCCCGAGGGATTCAAGCTCCACTCCAGACCTTCTCTGTGGTTGTTTCTTCCGTGGCTCTCACGGAAAGCTCTGGAGTTCCCCATTAGATAAAAAAAAACAAAAATAAGACAGCTCAGATGACAGGCCAAAGTGGCCAGCATGTCACAAGATAAGGCTGGGTGTGTTTTATGGAGCTGGGCTGGGTATGATCAGACAGAGGGAAGTTGTGTGTGTGTGTGTGTGTGTGTGTGTGTGTGTGTGTGTGTGTTTGAATAAAAAGCGTGATGACAACTCTTGAAACACTGAACAGCTGGCCCGTATATCCTCTACCCTTCTCCTTCACACCCACCTCTGGCAAAACATTTGATAATCATCGGTTTCCATTTTTTATTATTCAATTTTGTGCCCAGAAGATTCCCATCTGTTTAATTTAAAAAGATATAAAAATCAGAAAACATTCTGAATGGAGCAATTTAATTTGAGACCTCTTTGAATGTTTTTTAATCCGCCTCACTCCAATTAAAATGTGCAACAAAGCCTAAAGGGGGCACAAAAATAGGATGTCAAAAGTCTGACAATAATGTATAGCAACCATATAAGTGTCAACACATGTATGTAGGGAGCTTTTTGCAACAAAGTTATGAAAATGTGTTAAAAAGGCAACAAGTATGTATATGATAGCAGATTTGTTTGTTTCAACTCTGCCAAAACATAATCAACATGATGAGAACTTCACATTATCTGCAATGTAAATAAAGCTGTTTCACGTTATGCAGAGTATGACGTAAGATGCCTTCCTCGAAAGTTGACACTATTATGAGATTATTGATATGCATAATATTATTTGTAGTAACCTTTTGTAAGTATGTCTGATGAGCTGAATTTCTGGAGCAAGTATTTACACTGTAAAGGGGATTATAAGCAAACAATTACAAGTCAGTCCGATTTGTATATTGTCTGTCTCCTGCAGATCATCATTACTGCAACAGAGAACTGATTTCATCTCCTGTTTTCATGACTCAGTCGGTGGCCAAACTACTGTACATCAAGGATGCCTCAACATCAGTGCATACCTCATGAGAACATCATTAATTGTTTTCACTACCTGAGGCCCTGTCCTGAATTTGAGTTGTTCAAATGTTTTGGCCAAACAGAAAACTGGGGAGGAGTAATAGTACCGTAGTAATAGTACAGCTGTAGTGGTCCAAACGGTTTGGCGGCACCTGGAAGTTGCTGGATTTCCTCCCGGGGGGGGGGG
>LKNJ01001452.1:110072-128123 GCA_002120245.1 Maccullochella peelii
AGGGTGTCGCATGCTGTACAGATTGTAAAGCCCCTTGAGGCAAATTTATGATTTGTGATATTGGGCTATATAAATAAGACTGACTTGACTTAACAGGACTAGTAGTGGTAGTGACAGTTGTAATGGTGGTAGCAGTAATTGTACAGCAGTAGTAGTAGTGATAGTGATCAAGGTTTGTGTTAATAATCTATCCTGTCCTTGTTTCCTGGAGTTCCAAAAGGTTCTACTTGTGTTTCATTTTAATGAACCCTTAAGGAGTCCCCAGGAACCTTTTCATTTTTAGGATGCACTGTCCTGGACTGCCCTGCTGCAAATGTAAGCATTCTGTAGCCAAGTCCATATACTAAAACTGTAGGATTAGACTTAATCCGCAGCCAGAAAAGGATTGAAAGTAAACATTAAGTGAACCTTCTCAAAGTGTCAAGTGATGGATGTCATTTTCTGGACAAGTCCATAAGACACCCATATCTGAGCTGAAAAAAAAATAAAATAAAAAGAATAGCTTACTGTGAAATATACAGTCTCATGTCACTGGAACGGAGGCATTTTGCCACTGACCACTGGAACAGCTCTGAGTGTATACAGTATGTGCTTCTATGTAAGCAGGTTTAAATCTCATAACCATGATACAGTATGTGACTGTGTGGTGCCTTGGCATCAGATCATCCAGGTTCAATAAACATTCCAACTGACCAATGAGACGGGCCGTTTCAAAAATGAACAAAAAAACAAAATGAGGAACCACAGCAGCAATTACTGAACCTGAATCCGTATCTTTCCCTCCACACACACACACACACACACAGCTGTTTTAGGTCACAGACTACCACCCTATAGATGATCCATTTTACAACCAGACTGGCCCAGGTTCAGACAGTCAAGGTTTGTACCCAACCTGTGTATGACTGCCTTGTGGGTCATTTATTTTAAAACCTTTATGCAATGAATATAAAAAGAAAGTGTGTTTTCTCATGAAACAAAACAAACTAAGCAGTTTGACAAATATTTGCATATTTAGCATGGCGTACTGCCTTGATAAACCACAAATCTGCCTTGTTATTGTTTACATAAAAATATTCATCTTTAGTAAGCATACAGGATACCAGCTAGTACAACTACAGCAGACAGATCACTCTATAGCCTGTTTGTTAACACCCACCCTGCACAGATCCATGTAAACTCTACTACTACAACACTGTATGGGGAGGCTGTGAAGACACAAACAAACAGCCAGAATTCCAAATAATTGAGAATGAATGTGAATCAAGATCCTTCATTTTAAGATCCTAATGAGTCTGAGGTCTTGGGGTAGTTCCTCCTCGACTAGACTGAGAGTGAACTTTTATAGGATACGGTAGAACACTTATTTACAAAAGGTTGGTTACCACATTTTAAAACAAAGATTTTTAAAACTCAAGGCCAGTAAACATGATGAAATCCATCACCATTCAATAGCAATTCAGACAGCAATAAAGTACAGACTCAACCCACTGGTGAGTCTAAACAAAGTAAAAAGCTACGCAAGGCAACTTATTTATTCCTGTCACTGGGGGTGCAAGAGAGAAGAGAATCACAGCATCCAAAGACAAAATGGACAGAAGCAGAACAGAGTAGAATATAAATATCCAACTAAAACAGTAGACATAATAAGAATAATAAAAGCCTGATATGCTGTCAGCTATTTCAATACATTAAGTGTATCGACAATCAAGGGGAAAGTATGGGAAATAAAAATTAATGCTCTCTCAAGACGGACAATGTATTATGACAACTTCTGAGCAAAACAAATAAATATCACACTGAACGGCACCACAGCCGCATAGCAGACATATTTTCAAGGATTTCCATCCTAGTGTTTGTGTCTGACAGCCACAGTGGGACTACATCAGCTTCAAAGCCTTGTAGTGTGAACCCCCTCCTTAATTTGCATAGGCTGGGTTTCCTAACCATTGAGTGTAAATCCAATTTGTTTCTTTTTGCATTTCTTTTTGCCCCTACAACTCTCGCCTAGCCACAAGACAATAACAAACGGATGCTAAGTGGTCTGGGAAGATGTTTCAATAAACATTTTGTTTCTCTGAACTTTGTGATGCCTCTGCTTTAATGACACATATGCACAAACATACAGATGCAGAGAGAAACCACTCTAAATGATTCCTGCCATACTTCAGAGAAAATCCCATCCCCTCACCTCTTTTCACCCCCACCTTATTTCCCTCTTCTCTCATCCTTCCATCCCAACCTCTCAACAATTTACATCCAGAGGTTGAGAAGCAGCTGGACAATAAAAGCAGCTTAAAAAAAAGGACACACTCCCACAATGTTTATGTTAGCCAGCCCTGAGCAGCAATGAAACTGAACAGTAAAGAGGCCAGTTGTGTTGCTCGCTGGCCAGGTTAGTGTGTCTACATTCATCTCCGGCTGTCACAGTCAAAAACGACTTTAGGACAGTCTGGGGCAGACATTATGTGTGTGTGTGTGTGTGTGTGTGTGTGTGTGTGTGTGTGTGTGTGTGTGTGTGTGTGTGTGTGTCCATGAGATGATGTATCCAAGTGGCCTGGGGGCTTTTAAGACACCGCTCAATAACACAGTTCCTCCAAACAAGCTGTTAGGATGATCAGATTAGACATTAAGGGAGGGAACTTGCTGGAAATCAAAGGATGAAAGAGATTCCTCTCGTTGAGAGGTCCACCATTCTTACCACAGACCGATGATACACCATCACTCTTCCTATAGATATAACAAGAACCGCGCTGTAGTGATAGATTAGGATGATGAATCTCCTATTTGATACAGCTTATAACCTTTACTCAACAGATGATGTCAGTTTACTTTATGACAGCAAAACATAACAAAGCAGCCTTATTTTTAAAGTTGTACATATTATAAATGTACCGTTTTATTTAACCTTCATTTAAAAAAAAAAAAAAAAAGCTAAGCCCCACTTAGGTAGGAAAAGGAAATCTGACAAGACAGCAGCATAACAATACTACAACAGACAGACAAAGCTATAACTAATCTGTTTGACCTCTTATGCAACATCAGACTGAACAAGGAATGAAGGGGAGCAGGAAACCACAGAGATAAAAAAAAATAAAAAATAAAAGGTTTCTCTGTAGAGTCTCAAAGTAGTATCCCAAGACCCCATATTTAGCCTAAAGAAAACGACCAGCAGGTAATCTCTTATTTATAATTAATTTTGACTAGGATCTTAAATCTAAGCCTATATTGCCTCATTCAAGTTCATGATATAATTTGCTTAGCATAATTTTACAGAGGTTTAATTTCTTGTTAATGTTAAGTTTAAGTATGAAACTGCATCACTGGATATGATGCCTTTTTTAAACTATGGTCAATAATAATATAACGAGCAGTAATGTAGTTTAATGAGCCTGTGCCGTGGGGTTAACAAGAACAGATTATCTGATTTGGGACCCCAAGTTAAAAATGTTAAATAACGCCGCCTGCAGTGAGTTCAGGCTGTATACATCCATACTGCATGTCAGTCATTAGCAGATAGAGTATGTAGTTCATGTTTAGACTGACAATTGGTAGGAAGACATGTTAAACAGATGTTGATCCTGGTATAATAGCTTGCTGGAGAGGTTCAGCCACATCCTCTGGCCTGATTTTGACACGCACACACACACACACGCATCTGTGGTGGGGGACCCAGCTACAAATCTCCCCAATCACACATAGTTTCATCTGCACGCCTTTCAACAAGGATTACTTCATGTACACAAGGCTGTGTGCTTGCTCTCTCTCTCTCACACACACAGTTAACTAGGGTCTGTGGGTTTGGAGTTGCAGATAGTTTTGAGGGCTGCAGGGTCTGAGGTTGGCGCTCATCACACGATCAAACACACTGCGGAGACTTGAGCCTGTCTGTGCTGCACTGATTTAAAATGTGTTTCTTGAACTAACAGTGCTGGAAACAGAGTGGTTCCTATAGTGGTGAGCGAGGGAGAAGATGAGATATTGCTAGTAGTTTCAGGGGATTTAAGAGTAAGTTATGTCAGCCAACTCTCAAGGAACACTTTTTCCCGTCTTTTTTTTTTTTTTTTTAAAAATGTGAATTCAGAATATGTACACAGTTGATATTTGGCGGCCAGGCTAGGACCTCATCACTACCCACAAACACACATCAAGCTGAGCACAGCAGAAACTGGGGACTGACAACAGTAAACTCCCCCAGCACGCGCGGCTCGTTCCCAAACACAGCACCTCCAGACATGGCAAGAAATATATACTGTCAAGTAAATTGAGACAGAAACATTTTAAATCCAACAATCCACCTGTTGTGCAACACCAGGCCAAGACAAATCAGCTACACAGCAAATCATTGGCCAATCTGTCAATCATCATGCAACATTAGAACATAAACAACAGATTATCAACAGACACTATGGGCTTCAAGGTTGGGATTGTTGAGTATAAGTTAGCAGCAGCGTAAACCACAGAACAAGAGGTCAGCATCATAAGAAGAATAGTAAAGCAAGCTAAACACATTTCTTCAGAAGTTAAAGATTTCTCCAATAGTCAGCTGAATATGAAGTGTGTGGACAAAATACAGATGTGAAAAAAGCCATATTGAGATTCAGTTAAGCAAATAACACAGGGAAATTATTTTGTAAATGAGCAGTGTGGAAAACAGTCACGTTTAGCTACATCCCTAAAGCCAACATGCCATTTTTACCATAATCTCCATTAGGCCTACACTGAGCCAAAACAACAGCAATAATCTATAGGCCAAAACCAATTAAGCTTATAAAACATAATACTCAAACATGATGAATATTCCTGAAATCAACTACTTCAAATCATAATGTGCACATCAAACAACAACAACCAAAAGAAACCACTACAAATTGCATTAATGTACAACAGCAGCATTAGCAGCAAGCAGAAGAAAGGTGTAGCATTAACTTGGCTACTTAGCTTGTTGAAGTGAAGCAGGGTCCTTGGCACCTGTTGGCAAAGAAATCCTTTCAGAGGAGTAGCGGCAGTCTTGAAGTGGCGTGTAAGGCCCACACCTAACACCATATATTCTCACTTAATTGTGGGAAACATTATTTATCCACAAAGCAATAAAAACCGACTTGGCATAATCCGAATTCCCGGGCTAGCTTCTTTATTAAATGCTACATGGGCTGCTGCAGGAGAAACACTTGCACATTTTCACAGCAGAGTAGGCTAATTAGCTAACTTAATGCGCAATTTAGCACTGTCAACGCAAAATGAGTGGACGGAGAATTGATGGTTTAAATTGACGCCAGGTGTGTTTGATGAAGCTGTGTCGCAGCCACTACAGTTTTTTTGTTTGTTTGTTTGTTTTGTTTTGTCCTTTGGTAGAACATCACGTCGACTTAGCAAAGAGGGGGAAAAAACAAAGCTGTGTTTGAGAAACATATTTAACAAAATAAGAAGTGCTGTGTGTTGCATGATAGGCTACACGTGATCTGAAAAAACGTAGACTGTCATACGCACATATTCTCTATTTTCAGTGGTAGAAGTATATTTACTCAAGTAGGCCTACTTATGTAATTTTGATGTACTTGTACATGACTACAAGTTTCCATTTATAATACTTTGTGGGAAGATTTTACATCAAAAAACGTTATCAGTTTATAAAATATGATGCACTGTTATAGATCAGACTACCCACCATACAACATTAAATGATGCAGGGACCCCAAAAGCACCAGGTTCATTGTGTGTCAGGTGGTTTGTGATCATTTTATTAATTAGCCTACACCATTAAAGTACAGTCATCTGAAATGAAATGAGCCTTTAGGCAGGTTCTGGGTGTCCTGTCTACCAGGGGCCCTGTGTTAACAATGTGGTGCATTTCTAAATAGGGAGTCAAATAAGGGGTCAATAGGAGCCCATAGATGCTTTAAGCCCCAGGAACCCCCTACCAGGTTAACCCACCCATGTCTGCATAATGAGTACTTTTACTTTTCATACTTTACATTGCTGATAACTCTTCTGTACATACTCTTCTTTAAAATGTTGAATGCAGGACTTATTTTTATATTGTGCTATTTCTACGTTTTAAGTAAAATAATCTGAACACTTGATCCACAACTGCATATTTTCTTCTCACACACAATCGACATAGTACGGCTCATCATCAAATTGATTCAAAAGCATTCACGCACCAAAACACACTCGTCATATAATAATTAAACAGCCTCCACATCAAATTGCATGCAAGGCAAGGCAAAACAAACAGTGTTTTTGTTTTATCCAAGGAGGACAGACTATCCCTGTAGGGAGGAAGGATGGAGGCTTATTGTGGCTGGAACATGCTGGCTATCCATCAGCGCTCTGCGTAAATACTGGCAGTGTGACAATAGACCAGCTTGAGCTGAGGAGGCTGTCACCTCAGCACTTATCAGACCCGTGGATCTTCATGCCTTCTCCCACTTATCACTCTTTCACTCTCTCTCTCTCTCTCTCTCTCTCTCTCTCTCTCTCTCTCTCTCTCTCTTTCTCACACACACACACACACACACACACGACCTTTGTCCGGACCCGAAACCCTTCAGATATGCAGAAATAAATACCTGCAAAAACTGGATGAAGATAGATGAAGAAATAGCTTCTACTCACATTCAAGAAGGTAACAATTTGGACAGATGATGCACACAAAGTAAATGATAGTCATTTCTCAACCCATTCTTTTATCACTATCACTGCATCTCGCCTCTGCTGTGGGAGTGACAGTTCCCTTCAGATCTCCTCCTGCCTGAGAGCAGATAACAGGCTGTCTGAGTGCTACTTGTTACATTATGAAGCCACCCTCATCACACACACATGCAATCCCTATCCTGATAAATCTATCTAGGGTCTAATCTACTCCATCTTCTAAGTACCTCCAGTTTACTCTCCGCTGATGAATAGCAATCAAGTGCCGCTTGTAGGTGAAAATGTCACACAAACTGATATTTACATTTCAGTCATTATCACAACCCTCATGACGGACTCATGCGATGCCATTCTGTTGCACGGGGACACTTTGAGGTTAGAGAGGTGGCTTCCCTAACCAGCGTGTGCATCTATTCCTCATGAAGGCAGAGCTATTGTGTTCATCTCATACCTTTTTTGGATTTTTGAAGTTTTAGTATCTTTTTTGAAAAAAAATAAAAAAGTTATACTGTTACCTTGAACTCTTCAGCTGCATTTAATTTCCATTTCAGTGTGATAATTTGGAAACAGCAACCTGGTACTCTACAGCTGTTCCTACAGAAAAGTTCCGAAACATTTACAGTAGTTGGCCTTTTATCATATACTTTCTTTTTCAGTCCTACAGTTTAAAATAATTAGTTTTCCTGGCCGACGCACCTGAAGTTTTGGCATCTTTTAAGCCCTTTCAGTTGCCTCATTGTGCTTTGAAAACTCGCCTATCAAAGTGCAGATTGCCAGATTTTGATGATGCTAAAATTCTTTTCTACAAGGTGTTTATATCATTTGGTCTTTTCTCTGTGAAGCAGCACTGCGTAGATGAAGTATATGTGTGAATGTGAATGTGAATATATATATATATATATGTGTGTGTGTGTGTGTGTGTGGATACAACTCCTTCCCCTCACGATCCTTCATCCAAGTAATTGCTGCAAATATTTGAGTTTTCAACCCCACCGTGCAAAATTGGGCAGGTAACATTACCATCAAAACTGTGGTAGACCTCAGGGAAAACCTCGCAGATCAACTTGTTTATTATTAGGGATTTCAATTGCACCTTTAAGAGTGTGTCAGGAAAGGAATGGCACCCTCAAGCAACATCTAGTGTAAATACAGGTTTATTAGGGATGAAAATGTTCCATGACCAACAAGACGGGAAAAACATTCACAGTACATTTCATCATTTCAACTCCCTACATGGTGCAATGAAACTTCAAAACCCCATTGTTGCTCTGCACAAATAGCCTCTTTACAAAAATACTCTCCTTAGGAAGAAAAAAAAGAGAAGGAGGGCATATTGGCCATGGTAAAATGTTTTAGATTTTTCCATCTCCCTTAATTTGATCACTACCTATACAGTACAAAAAAATGGCAACAAGCTACAAATATTAAGTAGACATCTCAATAGTCTCTAAAGACTGCATTTGTTTGTGTACATTGACATGTAAGAACAATAACCCCTCATGAGCAGTAATGACATCTGCAGCTCTACACTTGCATAACATACAGTAAACTAGTCAGCAGCAAACTGAGGTCGGATGGTTAAAAAAATGTAATGTGAACACAAAACAGAAGGCAATTGGTCAGGTTTAGGATATATGAGAGCAAACTGGTTGACTTAAGGTGTGTGGATGGGAAACAAATGGTCCGTGGTAGATTCAGTCAAAGACGATTGGTCAGAAGAAGGTCCTATGGAAAGTTATTGGTCATTTTATGGAGAGGTAGGATAGTTGTCATGGTCAATGTATCCGGTCCCAGGATGATACAATAATAATTTACTTCTTAAAGTACTAACTTTGTTATTTTTAAGTACTTGTATAGATTTTAAAAGTGACGAAAACTGCTCAACCCATGACCTATTGTTCCTCAAACCTTGTACCAGGAAAACTTCATAAGTCATCTACTGAATCATGACCATAAAAACTCAGAGAACGTGAAATAATAACAGGATGGCAGCAATGCAGCCTTAGCCAAAAATTCAAACTCGATGGATTATGTTTCTGATGTTTTTAGTTCGGATGGCTCAGCTGTGTGAAGACAGGTATAGAGTGGGAGCTACTGTCATTATGTCAATGATCTTTCAAGAATTACCCAAGTGGTTATACAACACAACAACCAATCTATCTATATTTGTGCTGTGGAATCTATCCAGACTGAGTTCAAAAGGGGAAGTAATGGCACAAGTTTATGTTTATGGCAAATGTTGGGGCTTTAACAAAAGAAAGGAAAAAAAGGACAATTTAAATTTTGAAATGCACACTTAATAATAATGTTGAACAATTCATATATTCTGAAATGTGGCAACAAATTAAGTCAATTAACTGCATTGTTGCTTTTCCACTCCTTACACAACAGTCAGGTTAACATCTGGCCCTATTTTACAAACAGTGATCCTTCATTTCCCTCTAGAGCAATAATGAGGACACACATATTGGAGTGGATGAGACACATTCACAAAAAAAAAAAAAAAAACACAATACCCTTCTTTACCGTAAAGGCCAAAGGCTAGTATATCATGTACTGGAATATCAGAACCACACAGGATGATGGGACACACCTGGTTCAAAAACATCATAAAACCCATTCAGCTATCAAAGCTACGAGAGTGTTTGTATGTAGGAGTAGTGCAGTCTTTTTACAAGCATTACAGGACAGCTGTGGTCTCACACTTCAACAGATCCATTTGGTTTATTGCATTAAATGCTTGATAGACATGGTATGAATGGATTTTAACTGTTTTTGGATCCATGTGTTATTGCTGCACTAGAGGCATAGGTGGAGGTCACAAGACAAGTGAAAAGAAAGACTCGATTTCAATAACTGGCTACGGCTAAAATATGCTCAGACAGACATTTTCTAGGCTTATGATAATTATTAGTCCAAATACAAAAATCTCTCAATACAGTATAAAACTGGAACTGAAAGAACTTTACAAAAATGTTGCACTGTTCTGCTTTTTTTTCTTTTTTCTTGTACAGAAAAAGAAGGTGTGACATAAGCATTTGAGCAAATAGATCCAATCAAAGGGAACATCAAATGATCTATAAGCAAACTCTGGAGAAAAAAAAACAGGGAGAAAACTGTTTTTACAGTGTTGAAAAAAAAAATAAGTGCTCAAGTCTTTCATAGCTCTTTCCCTGGTGGTTCACCTTCATATCTCTGCTTTTGTTCCAATTCATCTTAAACTACTGACTATTTCCTAAAACATCTTAAGAGTGAAGTTTAACGAATCTAACATCTTAATACATCTACATTTCTGATTGTTTTACATTAATATAGGTGCCTAACATGAATCTGTCAGTTGCTCCCCAGATTACAGACCACATGCACGTGGTTGACGTACCCTTCCTTTAAGATCTAGAAATAAAAGACAAGTATATTACCACAGTGGGAGCAAAACTACAGTATCTGCATTGCTTGGCTCCTACTGCACAAGCATATTTTTTACAACAACTGTTGTTCTTTTATCTCTTCATGATAGGAAGGGTGTGCCAAAAAAAATGTTCATCTTAGTGATCTTCTTTGAGTCGCAGTCGGACAAAGAGGATCTTAATGCTGAGATATTTTTGGAAAAACTTTGATTCATTGTCTTCTACCTTCCCCGCTCCATGTGTGTTCTTAGTGGAGGTCCCACTAAGAGTCCCACACTGGTCCCAGAGCCCCCCTTACTGACTCTGGGACTCGCGGACCTTGGCTTGCAGGGCATCACAAGTCTTCTTGGCGTCGCCTAGCAACATCGCAGTGTTGGGCTTGTAGAAGATGGGGTTGTCAACAGCTGCGTAGCCCACGCCTAGGGAGCGTTTCATTACAATCACCTAGAGTGGGAGGAGATACAGTCACATACACGTGCAAACACAGACACACACATTAGCCTCTAATTGGACATTAGAAGAGACAACACTAAAGGGGAAGCTTTTAAAAAGAATTTTGGGGAGCTGCAAACTCTCATAACTATCCCAAACTTTTCTTAAGCAGAAATGTTATGCTGATAAAGACAAATAAACTGAAAACCCTTTATAGTTTGTTTTGGGCAATGATTTCAATAAAAGTTGTATTTTGATTGAGTCTGACTTGAGCTAAATTCTAAAAGTAGTATATGTTAAAGTGATATTGTGTAACATTATGAATGACAATTTAAACTTTTTGTAAACTTAAATTTTTGTCTTGTGTTTTTATCTGCGCACCTGTATGTGTGTCTCTGTGTGCGTCTGAGTGTGTGTGTGGTTAGGTAGAATGTCCTCTCTGATTTCCCCAGGGGAAAGTGTGTGGAAACTAGTGGGAGCGCTATATAAATCCCAGATCTCGGAGTGGTGCCAGTGGGATGCTCTGAATGTCGTCATTCCAGAGCGACACAGTCACCACTAATGGGATCAGGATGGGACTGCACCTGGAACTGTAACAATCTGGGTCTATGTATGTGAGCCTGAGCGCATGTGTGTGTGTGTGTGGGGGAGTGAATGTGAGTATGTATTTCTTTAAGTTTTTGTGTGTCTCAAGTGGAGGCCCCTCTATGGGTGTGGACTCCAACATTGAGTTGTGGCGATAAAAAGCAGTCCAGTTGTTGTAAAATCTTCCATTCCCCTTTATCTTTTTGGGCTTCAGGACAGCCTCATTATCACACATGCATGCACCAGATGTCTCACCTGCTTAGACTTCCAGACCTCCAGCACAGGCATACCAGCAATGATAGAGTTGGGATCTTCCTGGGCGGCTGAGTTCACTGTGTCATTGGCACCAATCACCATGGTCAAGTCAGTCTCTGATTGGACACACAAAAAATTAAAATTAGAAAACATATCTCAGTCCTTTTACCTAATCTTTTTCTGGATTTATTTATTTGTTTAAGCCTTTGAAACAAGACTAAGAGTCTACAGCCATGCTAGTGGCTCGGTGTAACTTTTACACCTGATAACATAACTTCAAACACAATTACAGTGTGTCATGGTTTAGTTAAGACTGCCACAGCTCATTTTGTCACACACATGTCAATCATTTGATTACTTCAACACATGCCAAATCAAATTTATCTCATTATGTGTATCCTGTTTGTGAGGATTGGCGATATGGCTTTCAAGTTATGGCTCATTTAGTTGGAAATTGTTTCAGAAAAAGGCTCATTTGTATAATTTCTATGGGCTAAACTGTGGGTAAGATTTCAAACCTATCTGAGAAGTATAACTACCGTAGATGTTTTTACTTCTCATTAAAGGAATAGTCACGATGACAAGACTAACCCGAAAAAAAAAAAAAATAGTTCCAGCTGTTTCCCCTGGCTTTGAGTCTTGAGGCTAACCGTCTCCTAGCTCTAGCTTCATATTTAGCGTACAAACATGAAAGTGGTACCGATCTTCTCATCTATCTCTCGGCAAGAAAGCGAATACGTCTGTTTCCTAAGAGGTCAAACTATCCCTTTAACTCCATATGTTTGCCTTCACTGGAAAATCAAACATACTGGGTCACAATAATTCTGGATGAGTTGATCAGTTATAAATCAGTTCAGAAATTTGTGGCAGGTATCGTATGTAAAAGGCAGAAAGGACTGGATCTTACCAGGGAAGTCCTCATTAATCTCGTCCATTTCCAGGACAATATCATATGGGACACCAGCTTCAGCCAACAGCACATTGAGCTGACCAGGCATACGGCCAGCCACAGGGTGAATACCAAACCTGTGGGAACAAAATGTAATGAGTACCTCCTCTATAGACCTGGTTATTGACCACCATTAACTATAACCTGACTTTTTTTAAACCAGAGAGAAGACACAAAAAGAGAGGAGATCAAAATAAAATGGAGAAAGAGACAATAAGAGAGAGAGTTGGAAGTGGAGTTGAGAGACGTTGGTGATTATAGTCTGTTACACACACACTTCCCACTGCAAACCTCCACCAAGTATTATTTGTTGAGTGTGTGCGCTTGTGTGTGACTGGGTGAACAAAGCTCTCAAACTCAGTTAGCCATATCATGTAATCAGGGTGGGAAATTAACACCAGCCACTGAATACTGGTGGCTTGCTCGCTCTCTTTACCCTTCCAGCCGCTTTGCCATGTGACCAACCACCATTTGGAGATTTATTTTCACTTTGTTCTGCGAGTTTAGGCGGATACAGAGTGCAGACGGCCTGTCGGTTCTGGGATCTATTAGCGACTGTGGCTGCCGATTGAAAAAGTCAGTTTCTGTAATTCCATGCAGTCTGCATGCATTGGAGGACAGCAGGGAAGACGCAGAAGCTTTGGTTTTGGAGAGGGAAGCGACGGTGTGTTGTGCTTCCAAACCTCATACTGTTAACATACTGTAGTGTTCAAGGAAGAGGAATAAAACGGCATGTGGTTCATTCAGACTGAGGAAGAGGTGTAGAGGGATTACACAGGCTGATATGAAGAGTAAGAAGAGAACGCATTAGAATACAGAACAGAGAAAAAGAGAAAATGGGAGAGAAAGAGATGAGGGGTGAAGGGTTTTTTTTTCTGACCACCCACTTTCCTCTAATCAAGCACAAATGCTCTAAGTAGCAGCAGCTGCAGCAGCCAGGATCAAACGACTGAGGCAGGACAATTACACAAGCTTCCGCTCTACCTTGTCCTTCCTCTCTTCTCTTTCGCATTTCCCTGTTCTCATTCTTTCTTCGCACACAGGTCTCTTCCTATCTGTCCTATCCCATCTTCTTGTCATCAAGCCCAAAACCTCAACCCTTCTTTTCTGTCCTTCCTGATACAGTTTACTTCTTGCACTGGGTAAAATTGTTTTACTTTATTTCATTTCCTCCAAACTACATGTGCATCCATCTATACTGTCTATATCGATCCACATCTATACATACACTTACATCCATCCGTATTAATTATATTTTATATAAACATGTCTTGTACTACTTTTTTCACTCATGGTAAACTCTGTTTACCTGAGACACAATGGTTACTGTAGTTTCTTTTAATTAATTCAATTAATGTACATTTAATGTAAATGAGTTTGTTTCATCACCCCTTTACCTGACTTTTTTGCCAGCATCACTAAGCATCTTCACCAGCTCAGCGATGGGGTACTGGGCCTTGGCAGCGCAGAGTCCATAACCTGAAAGACAAACGACGACAGGTGAGAATGAGCTGAGATTAAAGCCTAGTGCAGACTATACAACATTTACCTGTCCAAGACACAGGTAACACACATACATCCATCCATCCATATATAAATAAATCATGTTACATGCCTTTTAGTAGAAAGCTGGCACTAATAATGCTGGTGTGTGGTACTTGATTTTTATCACACAGTCACACAAACACACGTCAAACGTTCCAGTGGTGTTTACTAGCTTTGTCACAACAACCAGTCACAAACTGTCTTGTTACGACACACCAATCAAAATGACAAGGTTTCAAACTCAGCATAGAGGGAAAAAAAACAAAAAAACTCTAGGAGAAACATGGTTGACTGCAGTCCAGAAGCAGTGAACAATGTAATGGCTTATCACTTTTTTCCCTCTCCATCACAATTCTTTCATTCCTTATGCTTCCAATATTCTCTCTGGAGTTTCTCCTATAAGAAAAACAAGTGGACCCAGACCATGCGGAGATGGGCCAGACGAGGCCAGGAAAACACTTATGTTTATCAGGCAGTGTCTTAACCGTTTCCACAGATGTCAATCAGGCAAAGTGACTGTGACGGCTCCCATTAGGGAGAATGGTCAAAATGGAAACAAAGGGACTGACAGAGGCAGTTCTGGATCAATAACGACACTAGTCCGACTACTGCCTACTATGATGAGAAGACGTTTGAATGGTTGATCTGAAACTGATGTCATTAGCAAAAGGTTACAAGTGTACACCAGCTGATCACATCACATGGTGTATGAACTTATAATAAATATACGTGTCATTAAATCAATGTCTCTACAACAGCACATAAACTTTGCACTGACTTCTTATACAAATGTTGCAACTGCAGAGAGGAATATCTCTGTAAAACTACTGCACCCTGATCAAATCCCATATCAACAGTCTAAATGCTTGAGACCTTCAAAACCTGCGTAACTGACTGATGTCTTACTCAATTCATAAAATTACTTTGAAAGGTTCTACTGTGATTTGTTTCTACTTATCCTGACCCTATATTTCACTGGTTTATGTTTTTCTATAATCATTCAAAGAAATGTCTGGCATTCTATTATTCGTCTTGTCTTGGCGTGGTATTGTTTACAGACCATTTTGAGAAAAAGCTTAAACCCCCCCCCCCATAATTTTTCATTTCCGCTTCTTCATTTCTCCTACTCCCTTGCAACTCAAAATGTCTTTGGCCTGTTTTCTGTTTTTCAGCTTTTGTGTTAGTCTCACAAAAGTAAGAGAGAGAAAAAAAAAAAAAAAGATAGTTTAATCTACATTGGATTCTGCTCCATGGATCACTTCTTTTTCACTTCTTCCCAACCACGTGACCACTTTACATTTGCAATCCTTGTAAATTGCAGAGGTTTCCTCTAAAGAGTTAGTTTTTGTATATAGGCACTCAGCACTTTGCCTGGAATCACCAATTTGCAGGCTGGATGCCTTTAGTCTGTGTTTACATGTACCCACGTGAGTAAAACAACTCTTTGGAACTGTGGCTAGTTCCCAACAGTCTGGTGAGATGACTGAAATGTCACTGGGCCACACAATGATGATTTCAGGAGAGCAGCTCCAAGGACCATCGTAATAGTCCAAGTGGGAGGTTCAGACACATATTTATGGTCAAATATTGAAAACATGTGAAATGCAGAAAAAACATGTAGCTGGAACAAAGGTTGGACCCCTCGCTCTAACCCCGAAAAAGGAACTAGAAGCCAATTTTGAATGTAGTACTTGAATTGTCAACAAAAACCCAGCATGCCCTCATTCCATCTAATTTTCCCTTGACCTTGCATATATATACGCTGCACTGTCGAATGTCTATTTACCAGGGACTGACGACCACACAGAAACCTGTGTGTGTGTGTGTGTGTGTGTGTGTGTGTGTGTGTGTGTGTGTGTGTGTGTGTGTGGCCACTCTACCATGACTTGTCAATTAGCCTAGCAAAAAGGTGATGTAACATGGGTCAAGAAAAGGTTAAATACAGAACAGAACACACGCTTTGCTAATGCTAAAAAACAAAAAATAAAACACCCTCTGAAGTGTGTCAAGGTGTGTGAGTGTGTGTGTGTATGCTTGTATTTGTGTGTGTGTCTTACCTGGAGTGATGATTATGCTCTGGGCGTCTTTAATCATGTCGACGGTCTGATCCACGTTGACCTCCGTGTGTGTCCCCGTGATCTCCATGGGCTTTCCTCCAGCGGTGGAAGACGTGCCGTAGCCTCCCAAGATCACATTAGCCAGTGAACGATTCATGGCCTGAGAGGGGAGAAATCTTTACATTATTATTACATTACCTTTTGCTTTCACTTCATTGTGACTGTATACAGCAAAATACAGCAATTCACAAGAAATTTGAAAGGGATATTTCCTCAAAAAAAACAACCAACATTTGTGACCTGAGATTTTATTCAGAACAGGGTCTCTATTATGGTAAAGTTAGAGACCCTCCTGGTGGACAGGAGAAGAACAACCACATGTAACAGTGTGCTAACCTTCAAAACGCATCCAATGCTTCACTTTATCATTTCAAACAGTCCTGTTAGACTCAAGGCAGTGGCACTGCGATGTATGTTCTTTAACCTGAGACTGTGCTCCACTCACCACACACATAATATATGACAGAATGGCTCCAGAAGATCCAATGAGAGCTCCGACGATGGTCAGCAGGTTGTTGTTGAGCAGGAAGCCCTCGGCACACAGGGCCCAGCCTGAGTAACTGTTCAGTACGGTGATTACCACTGGCATGTCAGCCCCTCCGATAGCTGCTGTCAAGGTTACACCCTAAAGGACAGAAGAAGAAAACAGGAGAGGAGTTTCATCCACTGCTGTAATCAGATTAGTCATTTAATACAGTGAACACCACAGCAGATGTGAGGACCAGCTATAAAGAAGAGAAGTGATCTGTGAAGACAATTATTAAAAAGTTATTAAGTGTTAACAAATACTCCCTCCATAACAACTGGAACTACTGTAGATAGCTTAGTGAAGCACTGGTTGAACCTCACTAGTGGGATGCCTTTAAAAAAAAAAAAAAAACCCAACCATTTGTCTTCCACTGGAGGAAAAACAGCCTTTCCAGCTTCACTTACATTTTTCACAATCAAATCCACTTGTTCTCTGTCCCTCTATCATCTGTACAGTTTTTGTTTAACGAGGACCAACTGTAGTTTTCAAAGCAGCAGCCAGATCCAGGAGTGTGTGCTGGCTTTTTTTTCCAATGCACACAGGTGCACGTCATAAAATGACATACTGTAGGTTTATTTTGAGGAATTTGTGCAAGTGAAAGAACACACACATGCACAGTGGATGATACATTAATATGTCCTCTAAAGACTGATTCATTTATAACTGTAATGATATCCATCTAACTTCTCTAGGGATGCACTCTTTCTCACTTTCTTCCTGGGACTGAGTCCACTTGCTGATTTGCCCAGCAACACATGTAAACACGCAAAGCAAAAATGCTGAAATTGCAACACGTCACTGTGTATATTTTTTCTTTTTTTTAATGGTAATTACATTAGTGATTGTTCTCTGCCTGGATTCACCCGATTATAATCCATTTTCAAAAGCTGCACAAATATATGCAAATGTTATTGCATTTTCTTTTTTAACATCCTTGAAATTTTTAATGATTGAAATTTTTTTATATAATTACCTAACTGTAGAAAGATTACAAAATGCAAAACTAAAATTCCTTCAATAACTAAGCCATGAATTAACTGTCTCCAGAGGTCAAAAGTAGCTGGATTTCTGTTTATTCTTAAATATTCATCTCACATGCAAGAAGTTGATGTGCCACAGACTGACTATTTAGTACTACTGGGGGAAAAATAACTATATTGTGCTGTTGACCACGGACATCTTTGTCTCTGACAAAGTCTGTGGCACATTTTCAAAAGTTAAGCATGACTCAACAATAGAGGAAACCAATATAATGAGTCTAATACAAGCCGGAACCTGGCAGTTTGCCACTATGGCTGCCAGACTATTAACAGCTCTCTGCTCAACTCTGAACGAATTTCTGGGCAGCTACTGTTGCCTGCGCGAGAAGCCCCTTAGTTGACTTTTTAGTAAATACCTTTTGCTGTCTCTTTTCTTACATATTACATCCTAGTTTTTATTCCAGCATCATTTTTTTGACTCTTTTATGCATTTCCCTCTTCCTGGTGTTAAGTCTTTTCACAACATTCTTACAAATTCCAATCTGCAATATTTAAGTGCAGGTTTTTCTATTGACGGGCCACAGTGAGTGCAAAAACA
>LKNJ01001452.1:128267-162417 GCA_002120245.1 Maccullochella peelii
ATACACACACACACACACACACACACACACACACACACACACAATACCATGACAGCGGAGAGAGCAGAGACAGATCCGAGACAGGTGAGGCCTGTGGTGTAACTGGGATCCAGCATGTAGGGAATCATGCCACCAACACTGGCTGCCATGAGAGTGGCGTTCAGAGCATGCCGAGCAGGCAGCATCAGGGGAGCACTGTTCAGAACACCTGCATGGAGAGAAGAGGGGCGGAGAGGGAGGATGATAGGGGGACGAGGGAAGACATAATAATATGGATTGGGAATTTTTAAAAACACCACTAATAACTGCAAATAAACACTTCGATTCCAAAGGCATAAATCAAAACAGCGGAAAAAAGCTCATATAGTTTATTAATTTAGCATTTACAATTAGATTTATCCCTCAGCAGCCACCACTTGAGATTTGTCATTAACTGAATGGTCATGTTCATGCATAATTTGCCCTCATTAAACACTTTCAGCCTACATGGAAATTACAGTGTGGCTGCCAGGACTGGTGCCAGCACATGAACCTGATGAACTCTCTTTTTTCCCCCCTTCACAGCAGGCAGCAGCAGCTATGAAGCATCAGACTTTCTCTTGCTGGCACGGCCAAACTAACATATCATTTGTCTGCAGCAATCTTTAAAAATATATACTATTAATCCTGTTTTCCTGTTCATTCACATCAATAAAGACAATATGTTCCTTTTATAACCCCTAAATATTAAAGTGCAATTAGATGTACATCTCACCTAACTGGTGGCACTAATTAACACGTATCTCATTTATTTAATCCATACACAGAACAAAATGAAAAGGCCAGGCTAGCGGTTTTCCCCTGCTTCCAGTTTTTATGCTATGCTAAGCGACTCCCAGCTCTAGCGCTACACTTCACGCAGACACAAGAGTAGCATCAATCTTCTCATTTAACTCTCAGAAGGAAAGTAAAGAAAGAATCAGCTGATTTCCCCAAAATGTCAAACCATTCCTTTAAAAAGAGAACAGGGACAATCCAATCCCCATCAAACACATAACATGTAACTCTTTGTCTACCTATGTCATCAACTGTGTGATGAATGTACCGTATAATACCATAACAGCATTAATGCAAATTCTGTCTGTACATCAGCATACTGGAAGTGTAAATGTTTGCTTTCTGGGGAATATAAGTACAGTATATACACACACGACTGTGCTTCTCTCACCTTGAAGTTTGCCATATGCCACCAAAGAGCCACTGAAAGTGATTCCACCGATGTAGGTGCCGAGGTACGCGACTATCTTGGTGAGGTTGGCTGCAGGGTCTGTGGCGAAGTGGGGGTACTCGATCATGTATTCGGCCACACAGGTGAGCACAGCGGCCAGACCCACCAAGCTGTGGAAGGCAGCCACCAGCTGGGGCAAGTCAGTGATCTGGATCTTCTTAGCAATGGCCAGGCCTACAGAGACAGACAGAGAGAGACAGAGAGAGATAACAAATAAATACAGTGCAGTGGCCCTGAAAGACCCACACACAAATGCAAATCACAAGCACGTGCACACACAGACTTAAGAGGACTGCTGGGAAGTGGGTCCATCTGAGGAACCAGGTGTTGCAGATGAGGCCCGTTCAGGGAAATTCCATGTTTGTGAGTGGGTCTACACTTTGTGTGTGTGTGTCCTACAGGAAGCCTTGCAACGTTGCTGTATCTGGAAAAGAGCATTATTTTCTGTGTGGATAGTTTAGTCTGGGTTTCAGCCTTGTTACTGGAACAATTAGCATTTAAATGATCAAACTGTCCTGAGTGAGTGAGAGAAAGTGAGTAACACATGATGCTGACCATTTCGACAGACCTCCTGAGTCTGGCGGGGGAGTTAGTCATGTTGTGTTTGATGAAAACATCACACAGAGTCTCTGCACTCTGCACACCCGCTGCTTAATCTGGCCAAGCTTAGAATACATGCACGCACAAACGACGCAAACCCCATGTCCATTAATTTACATCTGCTGCGGCACAATTCTGCAAGTATTGAGAGTTTGCTGTAAGTCTGCCCTCTCCTTCTTTTGACATGAATACACACAGACTCACCAGCAGTGCCACCTACAGCCATGGCTGCGCTCATCTGTGCCAGGAGCTCAGGACTCGGTTTGAGGGCTCCCAGCGTGGCAGCGATCCCCCCCATGACCCCCATCATACCCAAAGCATTACCCAGACGGGCTGTGGTCTGGTTGGAAAGGCCAGCCAGGGCACCGACACAGCACAGACCTGAGCCCAAGTACATCATCTGGTGAGAGAAGAAGACAAGGATTGAAGGACCACAGGATGAGACATATGGCCAAATGATTTACTTGGAAGGTCCTGTACAACATCTGGGCAAACAAAGAATACATTAGGAGGATGATTAGCTGACTTTTATATAGTCAGGGGCTTTTTTGCACCAATTCTGAGGGATTAAGAAAGTTAATCTTGAACTAAACATGTGGACAAGACCCTCGCACTTGTTCAATGTTGTATCCAGAGTGCAGAGCAGCAGCGTAGCCTCCGACAAAGACACCACCAGGAAGCAGATAAAGGTAGTTATACTCTGGAGGATCAGTGGGACGCTTGAACATGTCCAACATCTTCTTAGTCACCAGGAAACCACCTGGGTGAGAGATGGAGAAAATGAATACAGTTGCACTTACAGTGGCACAAAATCAGGTTTAAAAGCTGCTTTACAGAACAAAATATACAAAAAAAACATAATGATAAAAAAGTGCAAGATGGCAAAAAAGAGAGTAAGAGTTGTTGAGGCAGTGATGTAAAGGCAGGGAGTCGAGGCACCTGAAGTACATGAAAAATAGCTAGCTAAAAATAGCTAACAGGTGTTTTAAAGCCAATAGCTAAAAACGGTTGCCAAGCCCAATAACCAATGTTAGGAATTTAATGAGTCTACTTCATGTCAGTGTAAATATTTCAAGTAGAAAACCAAAGTGTCAAACCGGGACCAGACGGTGTCTCACTGCTTTACAGGAGGAGATCACATTACCGTGTGTATGTCTCCTTATTTTCCCTGTGGCATGATTGTAGCCACGTGCACACACATGCACCCATACATACAAGGGTGAATCAGAGGCTAGCACCTGCTTCTTTCCAGTTCGTGTACTTTTAGCTGTAGACTGTCCTAGTTAAACATGTAATAATAATAATAATACTATTATTGCAGACCAATCTCAGTCAATATATTAATATGGAGGAATGTTCACGTATTTAAACAAGGCAAATCCAGTATCCACCATTCAGGGGATCATCAAAGTCATTAGGATTCATCCACTGTGAACCATGAATGACAAAATTTCAAGGCAATCCATCCAATAGTTGTCCCCCTAAAATCACAACTAGTCATCCACTTTTACAGTCACAAATAATGTCAAAGTGATTTTTTTTATTAATTGTTAATGTTGTTTCATAAGTGAAAGTAAGAAAACAGTCTTTGGGGATATTTTAGAAAGTCCCTTTCTTTCAAACCTCTGAGTGGGTGTGTCAATGCACTTGTTTGATTGGAAGGCCTGCTGACTGAGCTTTGGCAGAGGCATGGAGAAACCAAGTAAAGAAACTTGCACTGCTAACATTTGGTACATTTTTAAGCTGTTTGATATGCTATGGCTGACTAGCTAATAAATGATCTATCCTGCAAACTGATGTTAACAGTGCACCCAGTGGATGTTGGTAGTAGTTTAAAATGAATTGATTTGATTGGTTACAGGCTAAGAAGTTCAAATTCTTCAAAGATGGAGAACTAATGACTTTTTATACACAGATAGGGGGGTACAATCAAGGAATGCAAAACTACAAAATATACATTTCTAAAGGTTTGGATTTGTTTTCTCAAAGAGAGCACAGGACATGTAATTTACAGTGCAGATATGTATGCTGGAGCAGAGCAGATACAGTAACATATGTTGGAGCAGAAAAAAAAACATGCATTAACAGGAAAATATGGAATCTGATGAGATCTGGTAGCGCACACTGACATTCGGATTGTGAGAAACTGAACATGTTCAGCTCAAGATATTCAACTGACCCAGGTGTTTTCCATGCATTCCCACATCTTACGACTGCGGAGACACAGAGGGAACAAGAAGCTACAGCCAGGGACCTGTTCCTCAAAACAGACACACAAGCCGAAAAACTTCAGGGTCTGTTTTTTTTTTTTTATTGGAGCTAAATTTCATTTTTTTGTGTTTCGTCCCTTTCCATGGAATGTTTTTTTTCTGTTCCCAGGGGTTTATGGGTAATGTGGTAAACCATTTAGAAATGTGCGCGTGGAACCGAACCCATGGAGAACATCAAAAATGAAATTAAGCAACGGGTAAGAAACTAGGTATGTCTATAAAGGCTGTGGTATTTTAGCATGCTTGCGTTAAGGGTAAAGTTAAGGGAAATGTAAAAGACTAAATAGGTGGTTTGAGCAGTAATGCCAGAGAGCCTAAAGGGCCCAAGATTTGTGGCAGGATTCACAGCCCTGCCTTGAACTTAAAATCTTGCGGTATCCTGCATCTCCTACACACAAAACTCCAAGAAGCTTTGGTACATTTTAACAAACAGGCTGAACTGTTCTATCATGCAAGTTAACTAAAACTCAAAGTCTTCCCTGGTGTCTAGCTGTGAGCTAATAGGAGAAATTAAAACAAATTCATGGCTCGGCCCTGGAGGAACACTCCGTTTCCCAGGACTATTAGAGAGTGATGAGTATTATAATGACTCCAGGAACACTTTGTCATTATAATGGGACTTATTAAGGGTAATAGCAGGAATGAATGTGTGTGGTCCAAGCCTGAGCAGGTGGGTAGAAAGGGCAGCTGCAAAACTTGGTTTCGAAAGCATGTTATTGTACAATCAATATAAAACACTTCAATCTTCAGCCTAAGTTGATATTTTATTGGCTAAAGGTTGCTGTACCTGGCACAGATCACAGTGAGGTGTCTATGTGCAGGTGACTCACCAGCTATGTTGACCGAGGAGATGAAGGCAGCCAGCAGAGCCAGTGTCTCAGCAGTAGTTGTTGGGGTGTAGCCACCTCCCATCAGGGACAGACCACCCACAGCCGTCAGACCTGCAGAACAAGGATATTTTAGTATTCATGAACCTTCACTTTCCTAATTTATTATACATTAAAAACTTTGACAAAATCATAAAAAAGTTCATCTTAACACTTATTACCATTGTTTAATCTGCTCATCTACAGACATTTTGTAGTTGCCTTCTTAAACTCAGAATACTCTGTTTGCTTCCCAGATTGGAAAAAGACAGAAATGGGAAGATTTAGAGATAAAAAAATAAATAAATAAATAAAAAAGACAGAGAGGAGGAGAGAGAAAGAGAGGGAGTGTGTGTTTACCAAAAGAGGCTCAGGAAACATTGATAACATCAGCCCAGTAATGACTTACAGGCAATAAGATGAAGCACACAGCACCCTGGGAGTCTGCATTCATACGGAATTGTGTTTGTGTACAATTTAGGTTGACAAGCAGGTAGAGAGTGTGTATGCGTGTGTTTGTTCTTGAAGTCAATAGTGTTGGATTGAATTTTCAAATGAGGCAAATGTGAAGTTTGACCTTCTCTCACTAGTCTCATGGATTCTCCAACAAAGTCAGCTTTACATTCTTGTGTGTATATGCGTTCCAAAACTCTGCCAAACATCATTTCACAACTTCTACTACGTGAATACAAGCTAATTTAAAATTACACTGTTACAAAACAGACTACAGCAGGAAACATGCAACGTTATTGTGGTGAGCATATAAAAGGACAGAATTAACAGGAATAACAAGCTTTCCAAACATTTGTAGTTTGGTTTCTAACACACAAACACCTGAAAGTGTGTCAGGATGCCACTTAGCAGTTTTCTCCATAGACTATTAATAAACATGTTTTGCTCTTAGTTGCACAGATGTGACAATTGTCACAGATGTTAGCCAATGTTTGTATGGTAAACTCATGAGGATATCTACATACACAGCTCACATCCCATCTGCTATCTTGTTCTGTAGGCTTTCAAATACATGCGTTTTTCAATGTTAAGTAACTCTGCTTCTCACCTCTTATTGTCATTTTTAGTAACTAACAACCGATTTCAACTTTGATCACATTTTAAGGTCAAACATGGCCTCCCCTGTCCCGATATCTCTTGTGTTCTAGCCAATCAAACATTAGCTTGATTTTTAAGGCATCTTCATGAATTTATTAGATAGGTAGATGCGCAAACCAGGGTGGGTTTTAGCTGATTTTTGTTTTCGATGCAACTATTGTCCGCAAGGCCGTCCTTATGTTGATGTTGAAGCCTTGGAGTCTTGGACAAAGAGCTTTACTCTATTGGATACATAGATCTCTCTCAACCAATTGGATTAGTAACATTGTGCAGACCGGTAAGTGGCCTCATAAAACACAGTATTAGGAGCTTGTGCATTAGGTTCTTCATGCTCTTTTTGTATTTGGCCTCTGTGTGCACTCAATGCCCCTCTGCTCACTGAAGACGGTGCTTGCTTAAGCAATAAATATCAAGCATTTTAGTTTACATTTTTAAGTTATATCTGTATACTATTAGCCTCTTCTTGCTAAATAATATGTAGTTTAAATTTACTGAAAAGGTTTGGCTCAAAATGTGTTCTGACTGAAGAAAAAAAACAAAAAAAAACTAGGGATGTCCTGATCAAGTTTTTTTTGGCCCCAATCCTGATCCGAGTGAAATAAGATCCAAGACTTGATCCAAAAAAAAAAAAAAATACAGTTACACCATTTAGGTGGAGATCAAAGGCAAGCCTGGCCACCACAACCAACATATACGCCAGAAAGAAATCCAATCGGCATTAGTGGGGACACACACACACAGGTCAGACATAACATTATGACCACCTGCCTAATATTGTGTAGGTCCCCCTTTTGCCGTCAAAACAGTAAGTTGCGAGTTGTGGCCTCCATGGATTGGACTTGTTTGTCCAGCACATCCCACAGATGCTCAATTGGATTGAGATCTAGGGAATTTGGAGGCCAAGTCAACACCTTGAACTCATTGTCGTCCCGGCCATCCACATGATGTAAAAGAAAATGTGATTAATCAGACCAGGCCACCTTCTTCCATTGCTCCGTGGTCTAGTTCTGATGCTCACGCGCCCATTGTAGGCGCTTTTGGCGGTGGACAGGGGTCAGCATGGGCACCCTGACCGGTCTGCAGCTACGCAGCCCCATACGCAACAAACTGCGATGTACTGTGTGTTCTGACACCTTTCTATCAGAACCAGCATTAACTTTTTCAGCAATTTGAGCTACAGTAGCTCTTTGTTGGATCGGACCACATGGCCAGCCTTCGCTTCCCATGCGGATCAGTGAGCCTTGGCCGCCCATGACCCTGTCGCTGGTTCACCGGTTTTCCTTCCTTGGACCACTTTTGGTAGGTACTGACCACTGCAGACTGGGAACACCCCACAAGAGCTGCAGTTTTGGAGATGCTCTGACCCAGTCGTCTAGCCATCACAATTTGGCCCTTGTCAAAGTCGCTCACATCCTTACGCTTGCCCATTTTTCCTGCTTCCAACACATCAACTTCGAGGACAAAATGTTCACTTGCTGCCTAATATATCCCACCCACTGACAGATGCCATTGTAACAAGATAATCGATGTTCTTCACTTCACCTGTCAGTGGTCATAATGATATGGCTGAACAGTGTATATATACACTGGGTGGGCCAACGTGCTGTAGGTGTGTCTCTGTGACAAACATCAGCTACCAGGCTACAGGCAGAGTGGGACAGTGAATCAGTGTTCTCAAGTAGATTAAAGCATTTCTATCAGACACCAGATATAAAGCCACTGGATATGAGACCAGCATCTGAAGAATTTAAGATGACCCACCAGTCAGACTCATTACTGGTTGTAACACTATAATCCCCATGAAGAATATAACTGTCCCTCACTCAAACCCTAAATTCCAATATGATTCCCTAATGTCTGTGAGTGATTGTGTGTGTGACTTTACGATGCCTGGCACAACAACAACAGAATTCTGTTGGTCTCACTGTTTCCATAACCACAGTTAGTCAGCGACAGAAATTTTTTTTAAAAAAAGGTACTAAAGGCCAGGCCAAATATGAAGGGAAAATACCTGGACAGGGAGGAAAGGGAGAGAAAAAAAAAAAGAAGAGGAGGACAGATGGAGGGCAGACATCACGGAGAGACGAAAGGAAACTTATCGAAAACCTTTAAAGGAACTTTAACACATGTTAATTACTTTCATTTGTGGTCTCAGTGATGATCTTGTGAACTTGTGCCTTTTAGATTGATCCTGTAATAAAATGTGAGCAAGATAAAACTTTTTTTTTTTTTTTTTTAAATCACATTTATTGATGGAATTTGATAAACTTGACAGGGTTTAAAAGAAAATATCTATAAAGGGGCAGAAAGTAAAAGGGCACCGACCCAGAGGAACAAATAAGATGGTGTGAAGATGGGAATGTAAAACTAGGGTATAGGTGTAAGTAATAAAGTTTGAAAGGAACTGAAAACTTTCCATCTTAGTTGTTACACTGCTGGGCTCCGCAACCGAGCTCTAATGAGCAAGGACTTCTCTCAAAGATCACTGATGGTGTGTTACTTCCTACCCCACTGTGGGGTCACTGGTCTTAAGAGTGATCAAAGAACACACACATGCATTTACCTCTCTAACCTCTTAACCCCTCTGTGTTAAGCAGCCACCAACACAAGGGCACAATCTTTAAAGTGTTTATTTGGACTCCAGAGACCTGCTGGATTGACATGTGACATGTTTGATTGTCCAGCTAGGTCTCTATTTTATGCTTTGTTTCACATATTTTATTTTTATTTTCTACTAGTGTACTATGTGTTAGAATGTCATGATGTTTTGTCAACATATTTGTTCAGCATGTTTCATGTTGTTGTGCTGTTTTTATATTTTGGTGAGCTAAAGACATTTTACTACTCTGGTGGACAATAAAGTTGCATTCTTCCCTATTAAGTCCAGCTCACTGAATTTAATAAGTGTTATTGTCTCTGAGGAAAATGATGCTCTAATGTAATTGCACAATTGAGAGAGACTGCTTGCCAGCAACTGGTACAGACAATTCCTGACTTTATATGACTGACAGTTTTGTGTAAGCTTAAACCGAATCATATTTCAAACTTCAAGAATATTATCTTGAGTTAGGGCTGGACAATAAAGCAAATTAATAGAGTTGTGAATTTAAATTTACTCTCATCACAATTTGCAAATAATAAATAGTCCAAATCTATCCAAAGTCCTGTCCATATGTCCAGAAACTTAAACTGGTCATATTGTAATTAACCCAGATAAATATCTAAAAATTAAGCAAGCATGAGAAAGACAGTTCTAAGTGATGTATTAAAAAATATTTATCATCACATTTATGGTTATAAAGATTGATGTGACACTAGATTTCAGATCATATTGTTCAGCCCTACCTTGTGCCTGTGGCCAGTAGTGATAGTGTATTGGATTGCATTACACTGAAAGGTGTCTGTAAAATTTTACCCACAACGTCTTACTCGGAATGATGCATTTGTGTGCAATCGTTAAGAAAAATGACTTCACTAATTGGAAGACGGCACTAAAGACTAACCTGAGATAGCATTGGTGACAGACATGAGTGGAGAGTGCAGAGCAGGAGTGACTCCCCACACTGTATGGTATCCCACGATGCCGGCCAGACCAAAGGTGGTGACGATCTGAGTGAAGGCGGCATTAGGAGCCGACAGACCCAGACCCAGCAGGGTGGCAGCACCTGGCACAGAGAGAGACGGAGTTAAAGAAATAAAAAGAGAGCTACTGTAACTAGAGACAGCTTTTACAGTATATCTGGGGACAGAATTTGTTTAAATAAAGTATATTTAGTAGAAATTGTTATTCTAGTACAGTGGTTCCCTTTAGGGATGGGAGTTATGGCCAAAAATGTTATCACAAATTGTTTTTTCATACCAGTAGATATCGATAATTATCACTAAAAATGTCAAATCATTTTTTGTTTCAACTTTCAAAGGCTGATTTTTGCTCCTGAGTGAAAGTTGAAGAAACCAGGTGGTTAATAGGGGTTTTAAACTACTCTTTATTGTCAGAACAAGACAAACACTGACAACAGCAGAACATTTAACAAATCAGAGGTACTGCAATTTCTTACTTTCTGTTCCAATGTTTCTAATGGGTGATATTGTTTCAAATCATGAAACAGGATTGTGGTGTTTCCAGTCTTAGCTGGCACGTGTCTTCTTGCTCTGTTTTTGTTGGATCTAAATAGCTGTGATTGGCTCTTCCTTATCTGCGACATCATTGACTCTTCTTTATCTGCAACGTTATTGTTATATCACCCAGCCCTAGTCCCCATAACACAAAGCTAACGTCCACTTCCCCTTGTCTCAGGTTAAACATATCCATGAATTGTGAACATATCCAATATTTCACTGACTAGAGAAAAGTCAGATAAAAAGCTTAAATTTATGCAGCAGAAATAAGTGTTTTTTTCCAACTCTGTTATCTTTTAACCCCTCCGGCGTTTTCAACTCTAAGCACATTTGGTTGACGGAATAATGTGGTAGGCGCTTGACCACCCATGTTGTTCTTATTTCCTGTTACAACAACAGACAGGTATAGTTATCCGTCTAACAGCAATTTGTCTGGTTACATTTGTGAGAGTGGTGGCATGTGTCAAACTTTCTTTTCCATACTAACTTGTGCTGCAGAAGAACTGACTGTCCATGACAGTCAATCTAAAATGACTATGTTAAATGCCAGGCTAATAAGCATGCAACCATCAGCAGCTGTGTGGTGGTGTTAAGCAGGAAAACTACTCGAGCACCTAAACAATGTGTGAACCACATTAACTGCATGTGGCGCACTTACACAGAGCGCTGTGTGGAACCATGGGAACCACTCACTACAGCACTACTTCAAACATACACTCAGCGTGACACTGTTTTTACAATGCACACTTCCTGACACTAACAGGGTGTCTGTGTGTGTGTGTGTCACTTCTCGCCTCCTGTTCACATTCCAGCAGGGACCTAAAAAGCCGATTATTAACCTACCCTTCACCTTATGGCAGACCTCAGCCTCCTTTAAGACTCAATGTTGACAATGAACAACAACAGAGCTTGTAAATGAGCACATTGCTCACAAATAGCATCTTCCTGATTTCTCTACTTAACCAGAAAATCTAAATTTAATGGCACATTGAGTTTCAACCGCAACAACTAACCTCCAGTGTACATGCCAGCAGTGGTAAGTGTAGCCCTGAAGGGGGAGATTTTTGAAGCCTTCTCCTTCTCCAGTTCCTGGACAGACTTGGGTTTAGGAGGAGCTGCAGTGGGCACATTTTTAGGCTGAGGAGCGGGGAACAGGTTCTTTCCATTCTGGAGGTGACAGAATGGTATGATGTGAAAGAGAGGAGGGGAAAAAAGAACAAACAGAAAGTTCAGTCAATTTTTCCAAACCATCATCAGAAACGGTTGCTGCTTTTATTCCCTGATCTCATTACCTGGTGGTGCACAATGACCTCTGTTGCATTCGTAAATCTGTGAAACATTAGACTACGCTGTCAAGATCAAAGTGAGCAAACTAATGATCAGTAGGTACAGTAAGTAATATCTACATTTCAGCATCATTTATAAGATGTGAGACCATTACTGTGATCGGATATGGGTCGAATATCAATCTGAAATCTATTTGTTTAACTCCAAAAAATTAACCCAGCTCGACTGAGACTGATTACAGCTAAAATAATCTCCCCAAAAATACATGCATATAGAAGAAATAGAGCCAAATCTACAATAGTTGTGGTGGTGGTCCATCACTGCCATATAGTCTCACCAATACTGGAGTTTTGAGGCCAGTACTGAGATCTATCTTTGAGAGTTTAAAAAAAAATAATAATAATTTAATTAAAATTAAAAATCAGATAACAATATATCAGCCAGTATTCTTTTTTTTTTTTTAAAACACATAACATAAAAACAATTGATAAGGATCCCTTAAATTTGGTTACTGCAGAACTGTGACCAACATCTGTGCTTTCAATGCAGAGTGACAAAATCTAAAATGCTCAATATGTGCACAAATGCAAGTACTTAAAAGGCACAAAGAACACAAAAAGGAAATACTGGTAGCTGCTTGTTGTTCTTTCTCAGGCAGCATCAGATGCCTTCTTATTACTTACCAGCCGACATCCACAGTGATACCACTACATTTGTGACAAGTTAATAGGCAGGCCAATATTCTTTCAGGCTCTTATTAACAATTCAACCATGTTAAGTCTGCACGAACACACATTCAAGAAAGCAAACCTTCATATAAAGCTGTATCTAACAAATAAAAGCTCTAGAAGGTTAATCTGGTGACGCATAGACAGAGAAAGCTTCAATTCTAATTAACAAACAGTATATTATTGTTTAGAGGCATTTTTGTTTTTGGGTAACATGAGTCACAGTTGGACAGACAAACTTATAATGAAGTCATAAAAAATATCAATAAAGCTTTATTAAAAGATTATACCATTATGCATACATTACTAAAGGGTAGAACAGTATAAAAGACTAGAATTTACCAGTCACACTAATTTACTACTAAATTTCATTTGTTGCAATATAAGAACATTTGAGTACAATTATCTGAAAATGATCAAGAACCAATTTCTTACTGACTAGATAATTGCACTTATGAAGCTAAATGGAGTCAGTGAGAAGCAGCTCACAGAACGTAATAAACACAATGACATTTTATATCTGAGGTATCTTTGCTGTCTTCTTTATTCTGTGTGGTTTTATTTTTATCATCATCATCATTATTATTAAGTCAATGCCATGTTTTTCATGAATAATGAGGTTTTCTGTTGATTGACGGGATATTATTCCATTGGCAACTAAAGATTCTCTAAGTAGAGAGTAAGAAGAAAAGATTGTTTGTCCTTAGGGTGACATCTAGTGACTGTGTAAGGTACCTGCAGGGCATTTGGAATGATTTTCTATATGACCGCACGGATCCTGCAACCTGCGTGTCAGCTGAAAAATGTGTGTGAAATCTCAGCTGTACACATGTTCGTTCGGTTGCTGGCCACATAAGACCTCATACCTGCATGACAACAGATCCTCTGACAACGTGATCCATGGTCCCGTAGTCAAACGCTTCCTTGACATCGAGGTAAAAGTTCTCCTTGTCGGGGCTGATGGCCCGCATCAACTTAGTGATGTTGTTGGAGTACAGAGTGCTGGACTGTGTCGGCAAACGGCTGGGCAGGTCTGTGTAGCCGATATGGGTCACTCCCTAAAAATAACAGTTTTTAAAAGATGGAAACATTTTGTGATGTTACACTAAATTGGAAGGGGAGACCAGTGACAGATGATATATAATACCCTCAAAAGACAATCAACATAAGACAATAATACTTTGCTATGGGTGTGAGTATGCGTGAACAGTGTGTGCACTGACCCTGTGCACGGACAGCTCTCCAGGTACTGTGGTCTCAATGTTTCCTCCAGCCTCAGCAGCCAAGTCCACCACCACTGACCCATCTTTCATGCTCTCTACCATTGGTTTGGTGATCAGGATGGGTGCCCGCTTGCCTACAATGTTACAATCGAAACACAGACATCAAGGCATTATACATACTATCCCAAGAAGTGAAACATATTCACTACAGCTACTGTAGATCCGTGGCCATAGAATGTACAAAAACTACTGAAACCAACAGATTAATGGAACGAATCTGAAGCTGTTGTAAAATATGTTCCACTACATTCTGGTAAAGTTATTTTTAATGTTCAGTATTTTTCCATGACTTGTCCTTTTTTTTCCTTCTAAATTCTCAGACTACCAGCCCAGAATACATGTGTCACATTCTGTGATATTCCACGACCAGAGGGGAAAATTGTTTACATGTCCAGTTGTTTGTGCACTGGTCTGTGCTTACGTGCATACCAGGGATAAGAGCAGTGGTGATGACAATGTCCACGTCCTGACACTGTTTGGCAAAAAGCTTCATCTCTGCCTCTATGAACTCCTTTGACATTTCCTTGGCGTAGCCTCCCTGACCCTCTCCTGACTCCTTAAAGTCCACCTCCAGCGGCTCTGCGCCCAGAGATTTAAACTGCTCCAAAGCTGCAGCTCTGGGAGAAGGGGAAGAGGTGATTTCTTAGTCAGGCAGATGGAAAATATCTCTGATAGAACAGGAGAACACATGCTGCATGTGATATTAAAAATTTCCATTCTCCTAGATTGGTAATGCAGGAGTGACAATTTGCTTTAAAACTGCATACATAACTGTACCGTACAGTAGCAAGCCTTAAAATGCATATAACTGAAAGGTGAAGTATATGAACAGCACATAAAGGCCCTTTAAGTTATAATACTTAATGTATGCAAGTACGGCACATCAAATTCTGCACTTTTGCTCAAATACAATCTTTCATAGTTTAGTATTCATTTCATTTGCAATTCAGACAAAGTATAATATCAAAAACAAACCTGGTATCAAATCCTCTGACAATGGCTCCCATGGCCCTGGCAGTACCAGCTGCTGCCAATCCAGCCACACCACCTCCAATGATCAGAACCTATTCACAAAATAGTATAGTTTAGCATACCTGGCATAGACACATTCACTTATTATAATAATATTATTAATAATGATAATAATAATTATAATAATAATAATAATAATACCGCTATACTTTGCCAATAAAAGAAATGCTAACTACAGAAAAACACACACTCATACTACACACCTTTGCAGGTGGCACTTTCCCAGCTGCTGTGATTTGTCCGGTGAAAAAGCGACCAAAGCTGTTAGCTGCCAGCACAACTGCCTTGTACCTGAAATGAGAGAGGGGGAAATACCACAGGAAGTGATAGAGTGAAAAATCAATCTATATGGATATAAGTATGAACTGTCATTTTACGTGTTCAAACATGTCCAATTAAGACAAAGCAAACAAATATTGAATTTGGTAATATTTAAAACACACATGGAAGTATGGTATCTCTGTTTTTCTGGTCATAGGCAAGTTGTGTTTATACTGTATTGTACTGTAACGGCAAGTAGGTTAACCGCCTATTAAAGACAGACAAAGCTGTAAAGAACAAAGCTGAAAAATTGCTACTGATATTACTGAGCGAGCACAAACTAGCCAACAAGTTTACTAGCTTGCTAGCTAGCTAATGTTGGAAATATTTTACACTAGAATTTGTCCCAACTCTGACTGCATTGCTTTCTACATTTTAAAAAGGTATTGTAAAAATGCAATGTTAACAGTATGTCAATATACAGTATACAAATGTACTGTTCATGAATTCTGTCCCCTCCTCCTGCTAAACATTAGCCTATGTATGCACCTGCTGTAGCCTTCAAATGGAAAATGGGAGATTCAGTACAAGATATGGCTGGCAGTCAAGTGATTTAAGTTGTGAGAAGGCAAGGGTAGACAACATATATTATAGAAACATAATAAAGTTAACTTCCACAGGGCAACTTGTGACGCGACAAAAAAAGTTAAAAAAGAAAAATCACAACAGTGAATCAGTCAAGTGGACACTTCTCATAATCACAGAAAACATAACCGCCTTTGAAGGCACAATGTACATACCCTGCAATGTTTGCCATGGAGCTCAGTGCATCATAACCCTGGGCGATGGTGACTCTGGGCACCTGGTCCATAGCCAGGACGGTGGCCTTCTTCTGGGACAGCATGTCCATCAGCTCGGGGTTCTGAGCCGGGTAGATGAAGCTGATTAAAGTAGCCGCGTCCTTCATCATCTCCACCTCATGTACGCCCAAATCAGGGTTAAAAACGGGAGCGCGGACCTAGAAGCAGAGAAATTGGTTGAAAAAAGAACCGGCATGGAAACATAAGGAAAACTAAATATTCAACTAAAAGCTGTACATGTTAAACGGTAGAATGTCATATTAAATGTCTTCAACCTAGGGAGGGAGTTTGAGAAACAGAGAGCGTGAAAGGACATCCTATTTAGATAAGAAAGGCAGATTATACAATAATTCCACTCCACTACTATTTACTTGGAAATCCAGGACATACAGTATACAGAAGCTAAAGGTTGAACTTGCAGTTTTACCCTCCTCTCTACAATAAAATGCTTTCCAGCACAAAGATATCTTTGACATCTTTAATGGATGTAATTAGCATTGATTGATCATTACATTATTAATTTATATGCCTTGTTCAGTGTGTCTGATTCCATGAAGACATCTGGCCTTTTCAACTTCTTGCAAGCTTGTTTGATTCATTCAACCAACTAATCTACCTTCTCCTCCCTCTCTCTGGCCTTAGTGAACTATTAAACAATCCACTTCTCATTCCCCCTCCACTTAAATCCTACCTTAACCACCACATCAGATGCCAAGACATCTTTAATGTCTTTAATTGTTGCTCCAGCCTGAGCATACTGTTCATCATGGAACTTGGAAGGCTCTCCGGCTCCAGACTCCACGACGACATTGAAGCCCTGTTTGACGAGAGCCTGGACACCAGCGGGAGAAAGCGCCACACGACGTTCACTCTGGAAAATTTCTTTGGGTACACCAACTGTGAGCTGTTTGTATGGAATACCTGCAGAGGCAAACAGAAACAATACAGGAGCATGAGAAATAAGTGGCAGCTGTTATATTCATTCATTCATTTATTTATTCATCATCATTGCAACAATTGCAGCTTCTCTCTTTCAAAAGATGGAGCTCATGATTTAAGACATAGGAGATCATGTTCATTTCAAAGATCACAACAGCACCAAGCGCAATCCTCTTTTAATGCTGACACCTCTGCAGCTTCAAGGAGAATCTCCTCAGGAAACGACCATGAGTGAACGGCCTTTTTGGGCAGATGGATACATAGTCTGGGAATCTTGAGTGTCTCTACCAAACTTTGTGCCAATTCATTAGGTAGATATGAAAATATATATCACTGGATAATTGAAAACTTTGACCTGCTGCTGGCACAAGAAGAAACATCAGGGGATCACCACAGTCATTAGGATTTATCCTTTGGGGACCATGAATGTCTGTACAAAATGAAATGGCAATCCCTCCTATACTTAAAGATATTACAGTTGACTGTGTCTTTAACTGACTGATATTGCTATCCCTAGAGCACCACAGCTATCTTGGCGCCAAAAAACAAAACAAAAAAGCAGCCAGCAAGGAAATACGGCAATTCACTGCCAACATCTTTATTTAAAGTCAGACAGTAAGATACAGACACAATGCTGTTTGCAATGTAGAGCAGAAAGCTTTCTTTTGTTGTGCAGGAGTTTTGCACAACAAAGGTTTCAAAGCAGACCTGATTCAACATGCACGAGAACAAAGGGGAGGCTTATAATGAGAATGAAACTGGTAATGGGGAGATAAAAAGTAGCAAAACAGAGATACAATAAGTATGACAAAGACACTAAACTATAATTATTTTCAGCCAGTTTATTCTGTGTCTTTATATAGCACTCTTAATCAGGTCTAGTGTCCGTCCAAGCGACAGGCAGATCACATGTGGTGTCGGCTCCTATGGAAAATTCCACTGCAGCTGCATCTAACACAAGAGCATCTGAGAGGCTGCCTTTCCTCTCACCCTGCTGTGGTGACACGTCCTCTAACAACTGTTGTTTTACAAAAAGCTCCACCTCCAACTCAAGACAGCCAACGAACTGGTTGCCAGCTATTTGATTATTACATTTCTATAAAGCGAGAGTCACCACATGCCACTGTATGTGCTGAATGTCCCATATGTTTCTGCCAACACATTTAGCACTCAGGTAGCAATCAGCTAAAGAGATTACAGTCAGAGAGCAGGGCAGTCTGTCCCATGGCTATCATATTACGGTACGTCTATAGGCTCCCTAGAGGTCAAAGCATAAGCTCATCTATATGTAGTGTGTTTCTCTCTTCTACTCGTCTGCGAGCTGATACTTGTGTGTCCAGAATAGACGCTGCCAGCTGTTACTGGAGCTTGCTGAACTGCAGGGATGTCACCATGTCATGAACTAGGTCACAAGCACCCCTTAAACTCCCACACACACACACCCACACGAGTAAAAGCATGGAAAACGGAGAATTATGCCTGATGGCTACAGTATGCGACCTTGGAATTGAAAGCAAACACAGGTAGCAACACTGAACTCTAGAAAAAAACTTTCTAGGTAAAGGAAAAGCTACTGCATGGGGTTAAAGGATGTCCTCCGTTTGTTTTTTATCTCTATTTTGCCTAAACAGGAGATTACCTCCTACATAACAATTACAATGACCTTAAAAAGAAATAGGCATGCAAAAAAAGAATGAATGAATAGCGCTCTACTCTACACCATATTTACGTCACAATGACAGATTTGTTTCACCAGTTGCCAAGGCCAGCAAAGGACAATGGTATGAATAGCCTACTTGTCTGTCCCTTCTAATGCTGAAAACCTAACATTTGTCAGTGTTTATGTAATGAGTATGTTTCCACCTGCCATGTTACACCTGATGCACAAGTACATGAGAATGCACACAGATGCTACAGGTGGTGTTGCTTTCATGTTGTAATCAGCAGTTAAACGTGCATCTATAAACCTCAACAGCTGGGTTACAAATGTTTTGAATTTAAGTTCCAACACGAGGAAAATCTGCCTGGTATCCATGAATAAAACCGTCTGTTCATGATCATTTACTTTTAGATAAACACTTCAAGATAGCTACACACTAGCTCCTACGTGGTAACCATCAGCCAGGTGAGCAATGAAGAAAGAACAACATTTAAATTAATTTCTAAGCTATCATACAGATCACTTATATATGGTAGCTGTACAAGCTAGTAGCTGTTGCTAATCTCATCAGCTTATAGCCTGCCACCCAATGAAGACATGTGTCAATAAATCAGAAGTCCAAAACCTGACACACTATCAAAAAATGTTGCTGTGACACTGGGACATAGTATGTTACCGTCACAAGCTCTATGCTTTCTATGCATGTTGTACATGCAGTGTGTGTGTGTGTGTGTGTGTGTGTGTGTGTGTGTGTGTGTATATATATAGTTACTGTCCTTTTGTCACAGTTTAGTCTGTTTTCTGCTGAATGCCAGAAAAACCTCAGTTTTCATACATTGTACTGATTGCAATGATGTTACTTGACCACTTTAAAACAAAATGTTTAAAAATTATTATTTGCACCATGTGTAGCATTAGATACTTTCTGTAAATTATTTCATTAGGTCTAAATCACAGTGTGTGCATAGTGTCTTACCTGGACTGGCACATCGTCCAAGAGCTTGATGGGTCCTGAAAAAGCGAAGGCATGATGATTTGATAGCATGGCCACTCTGCAGCTTCAAACAAGAAACCCCACTGAACACAGGGGCCGAGCAGCTAGTCGCCACAACACGTAGGAGGCTCGCCATGGTGCACACACACCTGACACTCACACACCAGGAGGAGCTCAAAAGGACAGACAGCACCCCTTCTGGGGAAGAGACATGAGAGAAAAGGGCACCAACAGACAGAGAGAGGAGGGGGGTTGTGAGTAAAGAATAATAACAGGAGGATTAAAGTGTGTCAAAATGAGAGGGAAAATAAGAGTGTCAATATCTCTACACATCATTATCAGCTTTCAATTCCATTGCATATACTCTAACATTTGAAAAAGTATGTACTATAAGCTGTGCCCACAAGTTCCACAGAAATATGTCCTACCCTGTTCCCTTGTAGATCAAGCACACACTTATGACCTATGTTTATGCAACAGGTCACATTCATTGAGACAACACTTTTCCTAAATGCATTTGTACCCAAATCCAACACATATTCGGGCTGTTGGCGCCACATTTTGAATCTGTCCTAGGTTTTTGCTGTCATACAAGCATATGTGCATTTTCTGCAAGGATAATTTTGGAAAGGAAAAAAAGTGTCATTTACACATCTGTACAATAATAAAATCATAGACAACCACAGCCCATTGATTGACCCTGTGGCAGTAAACAGCATGAGGGACAGCATGTATGCTTTAAAGGGAGATAATGGAACTGGGATAAACTGGGATAGCTTAGTAGGGTTTAAACTATAATTGACTAGCAGTAAACTCCACTCTGCCACGCTGTGTGCACAGAGCACAGAATCTGCTTCTTTTCTCTTTGTAATATCATTGTAAATTGAATATCTTTGGGTTTTGGACTGTTGGGAATTTGTGATTGATTGGCAATTTAGCACTATTTTCTGACATTTTGAAGACTAAACAATTAATGGAGTAATTGTAAAAATCCATCCATCCATTAGCTTATCCTCTAGAGGGTCACGAAGGGCTGGAGCCAATCCCAGCTGACATTGTCTAGTTAATTGATAATGAAAATCATTTTTAGTTGCAGCCCTAGAGGGTATTTTCCACCATACAAATTAACACAAAAGCACAATAAAACCGACATCTTAGGATCATTGTAAAAACTAAAATAAACTGTGTCCCAGTTGCCACTGTGGAGCCTTTGTGGCAGAACTGACCTACTTGGTAAACTTTCATGTATTCAATATATCAATATTTCATTGCATCTAATCAAAGTCATACAATCAAAGTACAAAACATAAGCATATAAAAGCATAGGCCTACAGTAGGTCTGGCCTGTAAGCATTTTGAAAGGTTGTCAATTATGTCATGTCAATTATATTTTTTGATTTGTCAGTCATTTAATCTGTCAGAAAACAGTGAAAAGTTCCCGTCAAAATCTTAAGTTGATGTCTTAAATTTGTCCAACCAACAACCCAAAATCCAAATATATTCAACTTACTATCATAGAAAACAAAGACAAACAAAGCAGCAATCTTCACATTTGAGAAATTGGAAACAGAGAATGTTGGCCATTTTGCTTGATAAATGATATGAAAGATTTACCAATTAAATCAAGGCGATTTAAGTTTCTGTTAACCGACAACACAATCTGAAACAGACTATTTAGAACAAAACCAAGTGTGTGTAGACCAGACAGGATTAACACTGTCTCTCATTATTACAGCCTGGGTGTGTTGTGTTCAGGACTCTCATTTCATGTCAGAAAAACTGAAGCTACCACGTCACCAAAAAGTGTTACAGCCTTAAAATATGAATCACACAGATACAGTTAACAATACAACGTTAGCTCAGAAAAATCTAGCTTAAGGATGAACACAGCATCAAATTGCAGAAGTGTGTTGCTTTGTCCTGAATGTGCCAGGTTAAACCCGAGTCAGGACTTGAACGGCTCTCATAAACCTCTGGCTAACGGCATCGTTAACGTTTATGACCCAGTAGGTCACCAATAAATCAATGGCTTCCATTCGATACATTGCCTCAAAACTGTGTCATTCAGTGAAGCTAAAGCGTAAAAACTGATGGATTAAATGTGTTTTTGTCAGGCGAGTGCTCAGTGCCGTTTATCTGTGAGTCAGACATCAACAAGATTAGTATCCAGGCGGGCTGCGGCACCACTTCTCTGTTTTCGTCTCCACTCTCAATGCAGAATCTAGCGGGGTGAAAGCTAACCTGAGCTAGCTAGCGCGCTAGCTGGCAGCTAATACACATCTGTCTCGTGCATGAAGGCGACGTATGACTCAAAGGGTCCACTACACACGCACAAAAATGAAAACCGAAACAAATCCACGGTGAACGTGAGAGTTAAAAAAAAAGGTTAGAGGCAGACACCTCGACTGACCTTTGCAAACAGTCCTGGCTCTGTGCGGCACAGGCGAACTCAACCCGGAAGGAGTCTGGGGAAGCGGCCGGCGTAGGAATATTATTGGATCATATGAGATGCATCAGAGGATATCCGAATGACTTTTGATGTGCTGTCACTGACGAGGCATGAAAAGCCATACATATTGTATACGTATATATACGTCTTAGTAAGAGTTACCGCAACATTTTATTAGTTGACAGTAACATTAATATTCATATTTTGTATTTTCAGCCGATTTATCAGTTAAGGCTTAATTTAGACACAAGTTATGTTTAAAACTGTTTGTTGGAAGCATATGCACGAGTAGATATCTTGATAGACAGACCTCAACTGCATACAAATACATATGCAATGATAAAGAAACTGATTAATGAGCACATTTACGTGTCCTTTACCATATCAGAAATGGCGTCCAAAAACTGAAACACACTGCAACTCTGTATACTTCCGCTGAGGGGCGCTCTTTTACTAGTTTATATTCACTATCTATCTATCTATCTATCTATCTATCTATCTATCTTTTTTTTCAGTGAGTGTCAGGATTGATTTTCCTTCTACACTAAACCTAATATTACACACGGACATGTACATCTGAATATGCCTACAACAATGGGGCAAAAATGAGTTGGCAGGCACCTATTAAAGCTGGGATAGGCAAAATCTGCGCAACCTATGCAAAACCTTCCGCCACTCGGAGTCGGTTACCCTGTGAACCCTTATCCCTCGTAGTGCTCACTCTCTACAGAGCTAGCCTCACTGAGACCGCGGCCCCTCCCGCTGTGACTTGTCTTTTCAAAGATGCCCCTCCAGCACTTCACAGCGCAGAACCGCTTCAGCCCAGGCTTCAAAGGCAGCTGCAGCACAGTGCAGCAACAGCATGAGAGGCTAGAACACCACATACACCACTGTCCCCCCTCAAAATTATTCCCCACTGTTTGTCATCATGCCTCTTTGCCACTTCGATACAAGCGCCATGGCATCGAACATAATGAGCCCGAAGCTCCGCGTGGAGCCGGGATGTGTTGTTTTGTACTATATGCCGCTGTAGGCAAAGGAGGTATTGGAAATTTATCTCAAGTTACAGGATTTTCAGCAGGATTTTCCGCCATTGAATCAGGCTTTCACTGTCTGAAGGGACGTGCACGTGCATCTGCATTTGTAGCTCAACCAATATGAACGTACCATCTCTCTGAAATAACTTATGATTGGTCAAAGCCTCCCGTCACGGGATAGATTTTCTGAAGCCTGAAAACAGAGCCAAGAGGAGGGGCAGAAGTAGAGGTTCTCTCTCAGACCACTTGAATTACAATATGCTGGATGGCAATTATGGAATTTTTGCCCAATAACGCCCAAAAAATACTGCCTACGCCACCTTTAACCCTGTGATTCTCCTCTCCCATGTGCGGTACTACCAGGCACCAAGTTTGCAGTGTGACAATTTGATTATACACAACTTAATTTAGGAATATACAACATCGAGCCATCCATCCATTATCTATACCAGCTTATCCCTAGCAGAGTTACAGTGGACTGGAGCCTTTACCAGCTCACACTGGACATGCCATTATATGTCATGATGTGATACTAAATATACTATATACTTTATGAGATCCAGTGTTTCAAATATTGAGTGGTGTATATGGAAGTAAATCTGTCTCACCCGATAAATGAAAATTTAAAGCCACTGCATGTCTAGCACTGAATTCTTTTGCATTGAAATTATGTATCTGAAGTTTTTCCTCTGAATTCAAGTCTTCAAATTTACTAACTCATTTTCACTTTTTCAATGTTCACAAATTCAGAATCAAAGATTCAAGTTTTAAAAAAATCAAATTATATATTCAAGTTGCTCAAATTCGATAGGCCACATTCAGATACCAAAATTCGAGTGACAAAATTCAGATTAAACATCCAGGATACCAACGATAAGCAATCATAAATAATTAGCAATATTTTAAATAGAAACAAATGTGTCTTAAGAAACGGGGACTATGTCCTACAGTGTCAAATTGTTTACAAAAACACAGACAGGATTAAAACAATCATCATCATTAAACTGCCTACAGTCCAGGATTTCACCCCTAATTGAACTTTGGTTGACCCCCTCCATCCCTCATGGACCAATCACCTTTCATCCTACTAGCAATGTTGTTCAGACATGTGGGCAAACATCACATTTCTCCACTGAGGGGTACCTTTTTACTATTTTAGATTTGTTTATTAATATTTTTATTTATTATTTTCTTTTCCTGAACATGAGAATCTGATAAACTTACAGTAATCATTATTAAAGCAGAATTATCATTGAGGTGTTAGGCAGCATCTTTCTGGATGCTTAAAAACTTCCATGAGTAAAAATGTACCAATTACTTTGTCTTAGTTTATCTTATCTTCAGCATATCTATTCACTCTGCACCTGCACATCCATTCACCTACTGTGTGATATATGTACTGTATATAGTATATATACTCTTTCTTTCACATACCGATCATCTGGTTCTGTTTATCCGGCTCAGAGAGTGGAATGCATTGTTGCTACGCCTGGTTCTCATTTAGTTTGTAACGCCCCTTAAAAGTAAATGTTTTCAGTCATATGAGTAACACAACCTGTTGCTGTACCTCACTCTGTTTAGTACATGCATGTGTTGATAGATATGGTATATTTAAAGGTATCACTAGTTGCATATTCATCAGCATAAATTCAGTGTTGATACAGTATCATCTATTAAATCATACACAAAAACATCTTCTCTTTTACGGTCAAGTCTTATTGAAACATTTTATGGTTGGAAAACGGCAAGGATTTTTGTACATCAAAGGCCATCAAAGTTTGGACATATGGTGACTGACCCTGGGCTTACATTAAAAAGGAGTAAATAATAGGATCATGAATCAGTCCCATTCTCAGATGAATTTTATTAGAACTCACTTGGTAATTTGATTCTCGATGAATCTTGCTGTCAACTTTAGACAGTATTTCATTGGTTTTGCTTCATGTTTGAGCTCTGAGATGCTTAGATTATTCCACTGGTTACAGAATTAATGTGAAGAATTTAAAATGCAATGTAAATACAGTAAATTATTCATGTATGTTTACTTTTGTTTAATAGTTTTATCTTTTGCAGAGCTAGAAAGCCCTGCATTTTGGACATTTAAGTGTTTAAGAGATTACTTTAAGATTTTAAAGTAATTTAAGATATCATCTCAACTGGAATTATTTATATTACTGCTATTACTGTATTATTGTATATCTTTTTATTGTAACTTTATAAGCATTTTGTAAATCTAAAGGGAAAAGGCTGTACATAAGGGACAATTTTCAGGTTTGATTCCTGGTGGGAATTGATAGTTGAGATGGTTGTGCATTAAGTGATAGATGCTTAGTTTCAGGTTTTGGTTAAGTGTGGTTAAGATTTTAGTTAGTGGAGCATTTATAGGGCAGTAGTTGGAGGGGTTAATACCTTTTATTCCTGGCAGACAGTGTGTCTGTTAACCTGTCTGGGTTATTTATGGTTGCTGCCATTTCCCTTTATTTAAAAGCTCCTGCTGAACAAATGGCTTTGAGCTGAACTGCTCTACCTCTAAGCTCCCACTTTTACTTCCTCATTCTGTCAATGCTCTTTTTTATTTTTTACCCTTTTTCTTAGTTTTTTCATCCTAACATGTGCGAGGCAGCCTGCAATAGTTTGTGATTAATATCACTCAGGTCAGTGGCAGCCTCTGATAGTGACAGATGTTAACATCAATGCTGTCAAATACAATCGATCTTCACCAGGTGTAATAATGCAAGTAATGTGTTGTTTCACTGATCCTCGCAGGGATGTTGTCTCTTCAGTTTATAGGGAGGTCTAAGGTCAGGATCTACTTCACAGCAGGACCCCTGAAGCGGGTAGGGATTTAATCTCTTGATCAAAGACACAGTAGTTGCCCTCACACTGCCCTACAATCATCCTAATGTTATGCAACAATGAATGTGTTTTTTCATGAGTGTGAATGCATTGGCATCCATGTGCGTATCATACTCTGTGAGCATGTGAGTATGTATATATGTGAGTGATTGTTTTTCTATTGGTAATGGACACCAAAACAGGTCAGCTGCGAGACAAAGCAGCACCACACACAGAGAATGTGTGTGTGTGAGACAGAAAGAGAGCGACAGGGAGAAACAGATTTTTTTCAGAAAGAAAATGCTTTGAAGTCACAGAAAATTCCAGGAGTTTCCTGTTAACAAGCCTGGTGTATAATGTGAACCAGGAGTGTGTGTCTGTGTGCAGGGAGAGGAGGGTCTCTCCAGTCAGTCTCTCTCTGCTGGTGAGAGGGGTTAACATCACTGCAGTCTTTGCTGTCCTTTTACCTTTGAGATTCATGTCTGATTTAGTCCACCTGTTTTTTAAGGATACAGAATGTTTCAGCCTTTAGTGGGGTTTCGAATGCAGATTCAAAGTATGGAGATTTTTCATCTGGGAGTTTTGTGACTGACGATCTAGAGCTCTTTAAACCTTAAATCACTTTCTAACAGCTGGTGAATCCATCTTGTCTGTTTCAGATAAGACGCTGCTGCTGCCATAAGATTGGTGAACACAGCGCTACACTAATGTATGTTATAGCCAGAGGAGGATTTGTGAGCTGCTAACCTGTTCCAGCTGATCAACATACAAACCACTCAACCGTGTCAGTAAGGATGTTTCATTTCAATAACTCACACTGGCCCCTGCTGTTGTTTGCTGCCCTGTGGAGCCTCAGTTACCCGAGTTTGCTTACTGCCTGGTCGGGCATCAGTCGAAGCAAGCCCAAGGATCAGCTGGACCCTATTGTAAGGGACTGGGGAGACTATTCAGACCTCCCTCCAGGAATCGAGCAGGGGTTGGGGTTGGACGAAGACGGAGAACATGGAGACAACAGAGGAGTTGGAGAGCCGTCATTGAGCCTGGCTCCGGAGCTGGATTTTCTGGCTGACTTTGCAGGCAAGACAAATGAACTGATCAGCTGATGTGTCTATCTGTCTGTCTATCTACTTACAGTACACCCCCCCTCCCCTCCAGGTAAAAAGCGGCTGTGGGTGATAACAGCCCCATCACACAATGACCACTACCTTCGTATGATGGAGAACCAGCTAGAAGAAATGGAGCAGGTACTACATATACAGGCATACTGATTTTTTTCAGATTTGTTTCATTCAATTTGGGAAAATAAAACAGTCTCCTTTCTATCTCTTCTGTAAATCTTTTTTCTTTCTTTCTTTGGGTCTCTCTCAGAAAGGGCTAAACTGCCGTCTAGCCGAAAGAGACACATTCATCATCACCATCATCCAGAACGCCATGATGGAAGGTCGAATCCAGAAAACAACTTTCCAAGGAGATGCCACAATAGAGAGCCTGGACCCTGACACGGTTACCAAACTGCTGCACTACCTGGAGCTGACCAGCCAGGTAACCACTTAATATCTCAGCAAAATATAAACAAATTACAGCCCATTTGAATGATTTCTTTTAATTAATTTTTTTCTGAAATTGTCTGTTTCTCTCTTTGTGGGTACCTCTGCTTGACTTCTAGTTTTTATTACTACACCAATTGTTTCAGGAGCAAGGGTTCACCATGCTGGTTCTGAAGAAGAACCTTCGGGTCAGTGAGAGCTTCCCTTATCCGGTCCGTGTTGAGGCGATTTTAGAGCTCATTGATCAGTTCCCCATGAGAAAGCTGGAGAAGATGACCAGGAAAGGATCCAACTTGAGGTTCTATTATACCACTGTCATTCACTGTACTGATAGAGAACTGAGGAAGGATTTTACAATTTCATTCAGTCCATTTTATATTTAAAGTGGTACTTTTTGTAGGAAGAATGACCAAAATTTAAATAAATATGAAAGAAGTGAGCTGTGCATTGTCAAAAACTATAAATATTTAACTGATTAAATTGCTAAGTAGCAAATGTTAGCATGCTAACACGCCTAAATCCTTAGACCCTCAATTTGGATAAGGAAAAACATGTTGTATACTGTATGTCCAATATCAAAAGGTATGTAGTCCTCTAACCAACCTTGCTCCTGCATCAACTTCCAAAATTTTAGCCTTATATAATAGCTGGCACCTGTGAGTTTCACAGGTTTGAGTTTTCAGTTCTGAGTCTTCTGCTGGTTTCCTCATGTCCAAGTTGAAAATTTGAGTTTTGGAAAATTCTTCTTCAGTTTGTAGGAACTTTGTGATGCACCGATGGAAAGAATGTATGTCACATTTACCATGTAAGATGTTAATGTGTGTTATCCAAGTGACCATGCAGTACAATTTGAATCTGTGGTTTTTATGTAATTTTGGTTGACGTTATGGAGGAAAAATCTACACAAATCCTCTCAGACAAAATGCTGTTTGATGTTGTCTTTTTATTCAGGTGTAAAACCATTAAAAAGAAGGTTGTGATGAAAAGGAAAAAGATGAAGAAGAAGATGGTACTGGTCCCTCACAGGCGAGGTAATGTGACTTCTGTTGTAGCACCAAGAAAGCCTCCCCTGGACAAAAAAGCTGCCCTGAAGAGTAAGATCCAGGATATATTGAGTGGACGCTCAAGGTTTGTTATCCGTAAGGTGCCTACTGTGAGGCCCGCAAGGGAAAAGGACTTGAACAGTGGTGGTCGGGCAACTTCTAATGGACTGGGAAAGGTGCACAGCCCTCCATCTGTGTCTGAAGTGAAGAAAGACAGGTGCTGTCTTCATATTTTTTGTCAATTATTCAAACATAGTAGACGTAAGAGTGTGGAGGTTTGATTGATTTCACTTTTGACTTTATGTTCCGATCTGGTATGTCATGACTCCTCATCCCCTTACACCAGACAGAAATGTTTATTTTTAGTGCTGGATGAACATCAAAGGAATTCTTTTCAATTCTACTGCAGGCCTGACTCCACCGTGGAAGAAGGGAAGAAAGGACATGGAGGTAAAAACATTGAAGATAAGAAAGAGGAGAATGTAAAGGATGACACACAGGAAAAACAGAGCTCTAAGAAAAAGGGAAAAGGGAAAAAAGGGAAGAAAGGGAAAGGAAGAGGGAAAAAGTCCAGCAGAGAGGCCAGTGAGAAGGATAAAGCAGCCCTGAAGGTGTTTTTGGACAGTTTAAAGGGGACAAGAAGGTTAATGGTGAGAACTTTCTCTTTTTCTGCCTTTTTCTCCCTGTCTTTTATCCCCATCCACATTATAAATTCATGCAAAACATTGAATTTCTAAGACATATCTGCACCTGATCAATACCCTCCTATCATCCATTTGGAGTGATGTGTTTGTGTGTGTGCTGTCCTGGTACTAGTTGATCTCAACGCCCAGCACAGATGCAAAACTGTACATCCAGCAGAAAGAGGAGAACGTGAAGCAACACTGTGACCTCGCTCTCAGGAAGATCACCGTGGCAACCATTGTGGGTGAAGGAAGTGACACCACGCTCACGCTGCAACACCACAAGCTCGGTGGGAAGTGTTTGCACATTACTGTGTGTATGATGTTGTATGTTTGAATATTTGCATCTAAAACATTTGGTTAGGTTCTCTACAGGGGTGATCCAAGTCATCAGAAAAACTCTAGCAGATATTATTTTGTTTTTTTTTGTTTTTTACAGCTGCTGTTTTTTTTTACTGTCTGAATATTCTGAACCAAATAGAGGAACACACTGTATTTTTTTGCGTGACCAAAGGCAAATGTGGTGCTTCCATAGTTACAGCAGCAGAGGTTTGATTCACTGCAAACTACAATACTCTGTAAAAGTGAAGTCACTCATTTGTGTAACAGGGGTCATACTGGTGTTTTTCATGCTTCATCCTCTTTACTTAAATTTACTTTTAAAAATTCTGCTGCAGACTGCTCTGTGATTGTGCTGCCAACATTTGTTATTGTGCTGTGGTGTGTTTATATGCTGTGGGTACTTCTGACTCCCAACACTTGAGAGTCAGCAGCTGAACAGCAGCTGTTTTAATAGAAAACAAGACTAAGAGTCTACAGCCATGCTGGTGGCTGCTCCCTCTGCATCCATGCACACACATTCATTCATATATTTTGTGTCTGTGTGTTTCAGAGTCGGAGCCGCCACTCAGTGACCAATCAGAACATTTCTCAGATTCAGGCCTGATCTCTCTATTGAGGGCAGAGCTCGGCCTGTCATCCTCTGACCTCTTTTCCATGACCGTCTCAGACTACGACATCAAGCCCAATGTAAGACAGTCTCCTTTGCACTTTTCTTTGGGTTTGATAAGCGTGCATGCTCATTTTCAGCACCACTCTTACTGATGTTCACACCTGGGAGCAGTCTAGTTTACAGCTGCTCAGAGTGATACAGTGAACAATATTCACCCCATCTGCCAAGATTTTTTCAAGCCAGCACAGGAGTCATTTCTTTCAAATGTCAAACAAAGCTAGTGCCATCCTTCCATTTATTTGTGAAAATCTAAGGGAATCCAACCTCATTTAGAAAGAGATTTACAAATTATTAATTGAGGCACATTTTTATAATCCAGCTGTGTCATAGCTGTGTTTATACAATGTTCTTTCATTTTTGTTGTTGTCCTAGGCTATGTCAGGAGCTGTTGCTGGTGTAGGCTTGTATTGGAATATAATTCCATGTGATATGTGGAGTACGACTTGTGTCTTTATTATTATTTTTGTCTTATTAGCTTTTATATTTTTTTATCTTTCCTACAGAGAGTCTTTGAGGCTCCTCCATCAAGTTCTGCTCTGTTTGAGTACATTGACAACTTTCCCTCAAGGCGCTCAGAAAAAGAAAAGGAAAGGAGGAGTCCTACGGCCTGCTCCAAAAACAACCAACAGCCTGGAGCTGAGGATTCATTACACAGGTAGAGAACTGTAACCCCGCATTATTACCTAATACTACATAGAGACATGCAGCGTCATTTTTTTATGCCATAGAAATGTATAATTCCAAAGAAAACAGCATGTTAAATGTGCAGTTAAAACAAAACACAGCTAAAAACCACACCGAATGGTCAGCTAACTACAGATAGTCCGAGCTAGCCTTGACTAAAGCCCTCCAATACCACATAAGTAAAGCAGAACCTAAATCCAGTCATAGAGAATAAAAACAGTGAAACTTGTCTGCTAAAAAGGTAACTAGCCTAACGTTAGCTTAGCAGAGTAGCAGTAACTGACAGATCAGTTTTTGACTGAATTCACAATTTGGTGTGGTCAAGTTAACTTTTGAAGCACTTATTTAATTGTATTAAGGTGTAAATTGATTTATTATATTACTTCTTCCCCCTACGGCATTCTGCTTTTGTAGGGCAGTGCTGGCTAATAATAGTAAGAATAAGTTTAGGTTTTATTTATTTGTAGTGTGATATTATTCACAACACACTGTGGCTGAATGAAAGCCACAAGCTTGACTGACCTATAACATTACCTCACCATTTTTATGGTTGTTTATAGGTTCATGTCTAAGAGGAGACTGCTGCTCATCTCTGCTCCCTCTCAGGACGACTACTCCTTCCAACAGCAACTCTCTGCTCTCAGTGGACAGGAGTGTCACCTGGGTCAGTAACACACCACACTTACATGTACTCAACAACACACTATCTGTCAGCTCTGTAGTTTTTGGTGCAATATGGAAATATTGCACCAAATATTATTATTATGTTTCCCCTCTGACCTTCAGGGCTTGGAAAGACAATCCATGCCAACACTGTCTTTGCCTTATTGGGCAGAATGACATAATAACTATAAAAAGGCTCATACATGTACATTAATGTATTGCATTATTTGTACTATAATATATTGTAATTTATACTATAAAATACTATATTATGTACCCGACACAGCTATTTGTTGCTCACATTTACACAATAAGCATTTTTGGGTCTTTCCTCAGGTATTCGCCACTTTGCCATGTTGAAGCTGACTGGAGCTGGAGACAAAGCGTCAGGAACTGTTGAGCTATTTCCCCTAAATGGTAATGAAAACAGGAACTTGGGATTTATTCAATTCAATTAAATTCAGTTCAGTTTTATATATATAGTGCCATATCATAACAAAGTTATCTCAGGGCACTTTTTCATATAGAGCAGGTCTAGACCGATATTTACAGAGACCCAACAATTCCCACCATGAGCAAGCACTACGATTGCCAGGGTTGTGTAAATATATGGAGACATGTCCAACAATTTCACATTTAAGGTTGAACTGTTTTTTCAGGATTCCTACTTGTCTTTTTTTTTTTTTAACCCTTTTTACTGTGTTTTGTAAAGTACACTACTTCTTCTTCATTCTCCTTCCAGGTCGTAGTCAGAGTGAAGTTGAGCCGTTATCCCGTGACACGGTCAACAATCTGAGAGAACAGCTGAAGATCAGTAAGGACTATTTCAGCATGCTGGTTGTGGGGAAGGACGGCGATGTCAAGGCGTGGTTCCCATCCCCCATGTGGTCGCTGGATAACATCTACGACCTGGTGGACTCCATGGAGCTCCGCCTCCAGGAGGAGAAGCTGCAGAAGAGACTGGGGATCCACTGTCCTGAGGACAGAGGGAGAGGAGGCGGTGAAGGGGGGCATTATCGCGGCTATGATGAAGACGGGGCGGAGGAGATGTATTTGTATCACCGGTCAGAGGAATGATGAGAAAGAAGCAGGAAGAGGATCCAGTGGAGTGATGAAGAGCTACCTAAATTCTCGAGATGGGTCAATATGGATTACACATAAGCAAACTAATAAACAAAGACCTCAAAAACTCATCTTCAGGACTCACAGGATTCAATTTATAAACAGATGATAATGCATCTGTTGGACACAACAATAATAAGCCGAATATTTTGTTTGTAAGTAATACATTTGAAAAGCAGAACAGAAAATACTGGAATGGTTTCATTCAAGAACATCTTAATGAAAGCATATGTGCACCCTTCAACTGTATTTTTTATTTTTAGAAAAGTTGGTGCTCTGTTATTACTTTCTGATTACAGCAACAGAGAAACAGATAGAAAGTTCATCCAAGGCTGAGCAGATTGTGCTTTTTGGCAACACTTCTGTCCAGTCTTTTTCAATCACATTCACTGTGGAAAGTATACAAATGGAAAGTTCCTTTGTTGAAATGTTGTGATGCTGAAATTAAAACTGTATTTAAACGAAACAAATGTTCTTTTCCTTAACTCTGAGCTAAACATCTGTTTTTTAAACAGCTGCAGTCTTCAGACACCTCAGTGTCAGCAAAACAAAGAGTTACTGATGCTGGAATGCCTCAAGGCATTCTACTATAACAGTACTTTAAAAAAAGCATAATTCAACTTTCAGTTGTTTAAAAAAAAAAACATACCACCAGTGTACACAAAAACTGTACCAGATCTTTTATGGTCACTTTAATTTTACTATCCTACTAGGTCATCAAATTCCACACAAACACACAAATGTACTTTTATAATAAGGAGAGAGTGATTTATTTCATACACATTTCTCATAAAAGCAATTTAGCACTTTTAAGGGCCATCTTTATAAATTTGAACCAATCCAGGGCGAGTAAAGAGAGTCACGACATGGCTCTGGACTGGAATACGCCAAAGCAATGCTTGGTAAAATCATCAAGATGAGATGATATACAGACTCAGATCAGGGGATATGTACACTATATGGACAAAAGTATTGGGCCACCTACACATTACACCTACAGGTGCTTTAATGACATCCCATTCCAAATTCATAGGCATTAATATGAAGTTGGTCCCCCCTTCGCAGCTATAACAGCTTCCACCCTTCTGGGAAGGCTTTCTACAAGATTTTGGAGCGTGTCTGTGGGAATTCCTGCCCATTCATCCAGAAGAGCATTTGTGAGGTCAGACACTGATGTTGGACGAGAGGGCCTGGCTCGCAATCTCCGTTCTAGTTCATCCCAAAGGTGTTCAATGGGGTTGAGGTCAGGGCTCTGTGCGGGCCAGTCAAGTTCTTTCACACCAAACTCATCCAACCATGCCTTTATGGACCTTGCTTTGTGCACTGGGGCACAGTCATGCTGGAACAGAAAAGGGCCTTCCCCAAACTGTTTCCACAATGTTGGAAGCATAGAATTTTCCAAAATGACTTGGTAAGATGAAGCTTTAAGATTTCCCTTCACTGGAACTAAGGGGCCAAGGCCAACCCCAGAAAAACAACCCCATAGCATTATCCCTCCTCCACCGAACTTTACAGTTGGCATAATGCAGTCAGGCAGGTAACGCTCTCCTGGCATTCGCCAAACCCAGACTCGTCCATCAGACTGCCATATAGAGAAGTGTGATTCGTCACTGCTTCAGAGTCCAGTGGCGGCGTGCTTTGCACCACTCCACCCGACGTTTGGCATTGTTCTTGGTGATGTAAGGCTTGCGTGCAGCTGCTCGGCCATGGAAACCCATTCCATGAAGCTCCTGGCGCACAGTTTTGGTGCTGACATTAATGCCAGAGCTGGTTTGGAACTCTGCAGTTAGTGAGTCAGC